>BLSH010002567.1:96851-107279 GCA_018402905.1 Glandirana rugosa
CGACGTCCGTAACACTTCTTTAATTAAAAGTTTCGAGTGTTGTCTCCACAAAGATTCAACAATCTTTTGTTGACAGACGTAAGACTAGACACGTTGCCAGACGTGTCTAAATGTGAAGTCCTATGTGAAACGCTTGGACACGTAGTCACGCCCACTTCTTCCGGGTAGCGTACCCACATACCTAGTCATGAGGGTGGATTTAACAAACCACACTGTGTAGAAATTGGTGAAGTCGGGGCCTTCCTAAAGGTCGAAATCCTGGCCTCGGGAAAAACGCTAAGCCGTGACGCAGCGAAATTGACTTTTAACGCGCCAGCACGCTGCAACATGGGTTTACCAACGTCGCACGACCGCGCAATTTTCAGTTAAAGCGACGCAGTGCCGAATCGCAAAAAGGGCTCCGGTCCTAAAGCTGGAAATCCTTCCGGGGCTGAAGTGGTTAAAGATGTGTCACACCAAACAATTTAGGTGGGAGTACTGATCCATACACCCATGCGATGGGCCTTCTTCACCCGCACTGATGCACAGGTTCGCAAAGTGTATCCTGAAGTGTAAATCTGTGCAGACCGTTGCACAGATCAGAATGCAGACAGTTGTTTTCTAACAACTTAGAAACACCTCTGTTGTGAGCTTTGAAAATTAATTTCTTCACAATGCCTGCAGCTACAGAGGTAAATGAGGGCTTATTTTAAAGTGTTTTACTGCTTGTTTAGGAGCAGTGTGCATTGTCCTGGGAAAAGGTTAACTTTTAAGTATAATTTTAATAACTTAAAAGTGTTTGCGTACAGAGTGCTGCTTACAGCTGGAAGACATATAGATCTCCAAGAGCTTCTATATTTAATTGCAGAAACAAGCAAAGCCTTGATGCATGTCACTGATACAGCTTAAAGTGTTATATGTAATAATGAACATACAGTAATATGGAACAGTAATATGAAACTAGTTCATCTGCCCCCCCCCCCCCCCAGTGGCCACTGCTTATAAATCTTTTTACATTAAAATGCTGCCACTATATGCCTTTTTTGAGGCTCTGTATACCAGATTTATACGATAGACTACACAGTTTCTTCATGCTGAGAGTTCAGGTAGGGAGAGATTTCCACTATAGCCTGTATACACGCCCACATGCGTGATGTCAATATCATGTGACCTGGCTAGCTCTGAGAACAAGTACATGTTCTCTTCTGCATAAAATACACAGCTGAGCATGTGCATGTGGGCTAACCAGTCTGTGTTAGCTGCTCTTTCACGGATAGACAGTGCAGAAGGGAAGGATATATGGCATACAGGCCTTTTTACACAATGCAGAGGATTAACCCCTTAAGTTCCACAGTGAGAATAACAAGCATGCTATGCTGCATATACAGACTGATTTTACTGTTGTGGGTTTAGTAATACTTTGATCATAAGGCTAACAATAACATAGCTGCCTGAATCCGTTTCCACCTATCCACACCATCTATTCACTTCTTAATCAAATGTCAGCTGTGTGCCTCATAAAATCAGAAATTCTGAAATATTATTTTGAATCACTTCCATATATTAAAGGGAGATCCAGACTATTCAGAAATAATAAAGGAATAGGAGTGGTTGAAATGTAACAAAGAACCACCTGTTACCCAGTCTGATTAGAAGAGCCCTACATAGTTAAAGGGGACATATAGATGTGGACATAGATGGCGCCAATATTATACCTCTGTAAGTAAACATTGATTTTCTTTTCCCCAGCACAGCTGCACCTTTCCTATTAAAATTCAGCCCATTACCAGCATAGAACCTGAAGGCATCACAGGAGATAGAAGGAATACAACTGTCAGTTGTGCTCAAAGAAATAAAGACAATGTTGTATTTCATATCAACTTTAGGCTATAATACATTCAGTATTAAATATGAAAATGGTTTATTTGTGTGATAAACTCATCCTGTCAATGCTACGTTAAACCAACGTCTTATTTAAGCTGGCATAGACAGGGTTATCTTTAGGGATCCACATGTTATGTAATCACTCAAGTCATTATTACCACAGTAAACAGAAGGCAAGATGTACAATTGGAAGCAGCATATTATATTTGCTGACCTGGAATTGTGCCGTTTCGTTCATTAGAATCCTGCAGAGAAATGATAGTTATATATAATTTGAACTGCAGACATGGAAAAAGAAAAACAGCATATTGATCTCCAGGGTATAGCAGGATGGCAAATAGTATTTGCTGAAAAGCCAGGTTGGTTTTAGGGCCCTGCAATACACAGTTATCAGCCGTGATTGGTCACGGCTGATCACATGGTAAAAGGCTTTAGATGGAAGCCTTTTACCTCGGTCAGTAATGCGGTGGGTCAGACTGACCCACAGCACCACCGATCGCCGCAATGCGCGACCCTCACAGGCACTCGATTGCGGATTATCCTGAGGACGTCAATAGACGCCCAGTCAGGATAATGAACACCCCACCCGACCATCATTTGTCAATAGGCCGGGTGGGAAGTGGTTAAATTAGAGTTTCCACCGTTTCTTCAAGCCAAACCCGAATACTTTAGCCACGCATGGCTTTTCCCCTTTTTTTTAAGGGGAAACGCTGTGGGCTTTAGTGTGAAGGGGGACTCTGATGTAGGAGGTTTCTGTCACCAAAGCCCCCTCTTACGTCAGAGTAACCAGTATTCCCTTCCCCCTTAAATCAGCTTACTTGCCTGAGGATGGAGGCTCAGGGATCCGCAACTTTCATCCACTGTGGGATCCGGCTTCTGGGTTTCAACTTTTCCACCCACACATCCCTCTTCTGAGACACAGCAAGCTAGGGATTGGAGTGTGTGCAGGCAGGCACAAAGGGATAGAAGTGGGAGAAAGAGGAGCAGATCGAGCCCTCTCTCCTTTCCCATCTGTGGGGGGGGGGGGGGATAACTGCCGGCTCTGGGCAGTGTGAGAGAGAGTGTCACAGACACTCAGCTTAGACAACTGTAGCCAGCTCTCTGGACACCTAGCTCATGCACATGCCTATGCACTCAGCGGTTGTGGTACTTGGTTACCTGAGGAGCCACAGTCTGGTCTAAATAATGTGTCCGGCTTAGGTGTGTGCATCTGCAGCCTATTGCATTATTGCATTTTTGATGGGGACTGTTGGTGAACAGCAATTGTTATAGTCTTGCTACAAATTCTTTGTTAGATTTGGTTCTGGGTTTCACTTGTTCATTTAAACACATTCAGGTTCTTGGTTTTAACTACTTCAGTGTAGCACTGGATATGTTTTTTGGGTTATTGTCCTGGTTAAAGTGAGGCTAAACCATGCTTTCATTTAGAATTCCCTTTTTAGTTAGCTGTATCCATCTTCCCCTTGAGGATCAAAGAAGTGGGATCGGGTCAATCACGAGCAGGTGGCGGGTAGATCACGTCTCTGTAGTGCTGAACAGCTGTCAGAAGAATGTCTCCCCACAGTAGAGTTGAATGTAGAAGCAGCCGGCTGTGCGGCTACCCAAGCTACACTTCCTATTGTGATCCACCCCTCACCTCCATCCCGTCCATTTTCCATGTCACATACAAACAATCAGGTTAGATATGTGCTCATTCAGACGGGCATTTGGTGCAGGCAGCCAGGGCCAGAATTCAGTCCAGCCAGGACAGAACCAGGCCAGCAAGACCAGCCAACCCAGCTAGAGCTTAGGCCAGCCAACCAAGCCAGTATGTTTTCTTCAAAACCACCTTACTGTTTAATGACTGCCCTAGATTATCTCCCTAAAAAACAGGGTGCTGTGCCCAGAGATTTTTGATTTCTCCAATGTTGTTCAGGTAGATCACCATCCTAAAGTTTCCTACCCCTAACCTGGAGATTATATATTGTTCTCTGCAGATCTGTGACAATAAATTCCAAATTAAATCCATTTGAATGTCAGGCAGAAACACTTTAATGTGGGAAAGTCAAAGAGGGTGGATATTTATGTAAAGCAATAATCTGCATTTACTAGAAAACAACTGAAGTTACGTTAATTACTCTTTAATAAAATTACTTGTTTTGATAATTACAGAAAGTCCTATGCTGCACTGGAATATTAAATATACAAATGTGAACACGCACACAAGCGTCCCTTAGTTTACTTCCACAGCAGCCAGACAAAACAGTAATGCTTCCTGGTCAATAAGTTCTTGTCCAAAAACATCCAGCGCTTATCTGTAAGTCAAAAACACTCATAAGTCTTCCAAAAGGTAACTTATTTGCTTAAATCAGTTCAATGTCCCAAACTCCTACCAGATTTTCTGACCCATGTAAAGAATAAAGTTCAATAAAGCTTTTTATCTACCACATCTCTGTGTTTTCTTCAAATATTACCCTTCACTCATTCTCATATATAGTATGTAGTCCCCCCCAACCCACCCCCAAAAAAGAAACTCATACAGTATAGTGTAATATCTTCTGATTATTAAATGAATTCTCTAATATTGTGCTTGTGTGTATAAATCAGCATGCTTTTCAAACCGCCATATGTGTTGGTGTCTTCTTCACTCCCCTGTCTGTCTATATTCTTACCCGAAAAACAAACTTTAAACATATATCATCCACATAATTATCTTCCTCAAAAAGGTACTTTAAGCCTCCTCTTGTGAGTTTTCCAAGAAAATAAAAACCACAATAGTGTAATATGTACACACCAAAACAAATTAATAAGTATTGTTCCCAGGTACCTCTATATTGTGCAAAACAACTTCCTCCATGTTTATTCACCCCAGTGTGAACCTTCCTCCATTCTCCAAACACTTGTTAGAAGACTTGCTCTTGTAACCCAGGCTAAAGTGAATTTGTTTCAGATCTCCCCCTCACAGTGCTCACTCTGGTATTCCAAAGAAAATATTCTCCAAATATTTGGTTGGTATAGGACATGCAAAAGAGGAAACTGACCAATAGTGCAGAAAATCCTAATAAAAGTGTATTTATTAAGCCCAGAAAGCTTACATTGGTAAATTAATGCAATTTCTCAAATCAAAGATGGTGGAATGGCCACCTCCAGTTCAGGCGTTAATGTGTGACGCGTTTCGTCACATCGATGTTGTAATACATATTAAGGGAAAGACACACCAAAAAAAAGAGAAAACATGACATATATTTTCTACCTGGAACTTAAAGTGGGACACCAAACAAAACATTTTGCTTTTTTTTTTTTTTAATAACTTTTATGAAAATTGTATTGCTGAACCTCTTAGTAAGGATATCCCCTCTCATTTACTGTCCCAGCGGGGATGAACAGATATCTCTCTAGAGATCACAGGGATATATACAACAGAAAGTGGTTATACTTTGATAAAAAAAGAATGGACCATGCACTATACAGTGGCACAACTAATAATCCACAGTCTTTTAAAATGTATACAGTTTTGCAACCACTGAATAATAAATGAAAAATATACACAATCAGCTTCCTCTTTTATGATCTAGGCATAGCTACCAAAACCAATAACATATCCATACTCTACTGCATAAGTTATATTAATATACAAAACTTCTGTGAATAATGTCTAATTTTACAGGTGCATGATTTGAAATCCATACTGCATTAAAAGGGAACAGTAACATATGGATTTTTTCAAAGAAAAGTAAGGTTTTAAAGATGAATACTGGCAGATCTGTTACTAAAGACAATCTAAGAACAATACGAAGTATTGATTGCTGGTGTCCTCAAGTGTGATGTTCTATGCCAGTGCTTCCAAGTCAGCAAATTAAATATATGCATCATACGGGTTCATCACTGCTTTCAGTATTGTCTTTTAAATGCATAATAAGGTGCACCAGTGCTTCAAGTGATAAGATGGCAAGGTAATGCCAGTATTACTGTCTGCTTTCTATTGTTATTTTATTTCAGTCCCCACAGAACTAAATGTTAGCTTGCAAATCTTGCATTGATTTTTAAAGGTACCTAAAACTAGATGATTACCACAAAATCAGTGACATGTTGGAAAGGAACTCTATATTTAAAGCATATCTAAACCCAAAAACAAAACCCTAATGTATTGCACCTGAATGCATTCGTTTTCTGTTTTTTCCCCTTTTTTCACCTTGTGATATGGCCAGTATATCATTGCCTGTCTTAGGGTGGCTCCTCCATCTATGGAGGACCAAAGCAGACACCCATGGACAACCGCATTGGCTGGGGATGGTAGTGTTAGTAGATTTAGATGGGCTTTACATAAATGACTAACAAACTAAGCCTAACTCCAGCTAACACTTTTTTAGGACATTAGGCAATGTAGAAACAGCTTGTAAGCAGTATGAAAGCAGCCCTGTCAGCGTTAAAGTGGTATTAAACCCAAAAGCAAGCATGCATTATATTGCAGCTTACCAATTTTTAGATGTGATGGCTGAATTCGCATTTTTTTTTTAGGCTTTCTTTCTTCTATTTTTCACCTGGTGATCCAGCCAGTAAGTCTGTTGCATTTTAAAAGAACAAGATCTTTTGTAGATGTATCAGTTGCAGGGATGAGACAAACCATTTAACACTGGCAAGGGTGCTTACACTTATCAGCGTTTATGTATTTATGTAAAATATACACTTTTATTAGGATTTTCTGCACTATTGGCCAGTTTCCTCTTTTGCGTGTCCTATCCCAAAAGGAAAAAAAAATGCCGGAACCACTTATAAAGCATTAGCTGGAGTTTGGCTTCAATGTGTTAGTGTATTTAAATTTACTGGTACATCTAGCATCCCCCCCCCCCCCTAGACTGACAATGCTGTTGTCTAAATGTGCCCCCTGTGCTCATTCATCCGGAGTGGAGGCACTGTAGTACGGGGGAGGGTGTGAAAACAGAAGAAAAAAAAGCCTAAAAAAATAAATATATAATGCAGCCACCATGTCTAACGATTGGTAAGCTGCAATATATTCCATTTTTTGTTTTGGGTTTAATACCGCTTTAAATAGTTTGTCTCAACTGTCTAATTGCCACTTTTGCAGGGCAGCATGGTCTGTAAATGATGAGCTGCCTGCCTAGTGAATAAAATGCCTGTGCCAGCTTCAGTATAAAGTGGGGGGTAGGGAGGTGGTCATAGGTAAATTAGAAGGTCATGTCCCCTTGCAACACAGACTCACCTACTGTAGGAACCACTCTGTACATGCTTCTCCCAGAGTATGGCTGTTGTTGATGGCGATGGTATACATTTAAAACCACTGGCCTATAGACAAATGATGGTGGTTCAGTCATCCTGAACGGATGTCTATTGACGTCTTTCAGGACAACCCGTGATCCTGCGCCGGGGAGACGCACATCGCGGCGATTGGTGGTGCAGTGTGTCAGTCTGACCTACCGCATTACCGATCTCGGTAAAGGACTTCCATTGGAAACTCTTTACCACATGATCAGCCGTGACCAATCACGGTTGGTCACAGTGTAAACAGGAAGAGCCGTTTATTGACTTTTCCTCTACTCGCGTCTGTAGACAGGGGGGGTCTGCACTGATTGTTTATTAGAGCAGCCCCCCCTTAGGAATGCCACCCAGGACCACCAGGGAGCCCGTCCAGGGACCACCAGGGAGAGCCCACCCAGGACCACCAGGGAGCCCATCCTAGGCCACCAGGTAAGGGGCACAATGCCCAACATGGATGGCCCTCAGTGCCCATTTTAGATGCCACCCAGGACCACCAGGGAATACCCACCTTACATTGCAATCTGATATTGCCACCTATCAGTGTCCACCAGTGCCACCGATCAGTGCCCCCCATCAGTGCCACCGATCAGTGCCCAGTGCTACCTATCAGTGCCCATCAGTGCCACCTATGAGTGCCCATCAGTGCCCATTAGTGCTGCCTATGAGTGCCCATCAGTACCGCCTATGAGTGCCCATCAGTGCCACTTATCAGTGCCACCTACCAGTGCCCGACAGTGCTGCTTATCAGTGCCGCCTATCAGTGCTGCATATATGTGCCTCATCACGAGTGCCCATCAGTGCCACCTCATCAGCGCCAATCAGTACTGCATCATCAGTGCCCGTCAGTGTAGTCTCATCAGTGCCCATTAGTGATGGAGAAAATAACTTATTTACAAAGTTTTGTAACAGAAACAGAGAAAACCTTTTTTTTCCCAAAATTTTCGGTCTTTTTTATTTGTAGCGCAAAAAAATAAAAACCCCAGAGGCGATCAAATACCACCAAAAGAAAGCTCTATTTGTGGGGAAAAAAAGAATAAAAATTTTGTTTGTACAGCGTAGCATGACCGCGCAATTGCCATTCAAAATGCGACAACACTGAAAGCTGAAAATTGGTCTGGGTGGGAAGGGGGCGTAAATGCCTGGTATTGTAGTGGTTAAAGGCCAATGCTACTGTTCAATGCGTAGCAGCAACACAACATTTATAATGATTACCTTCCCACTAACATAGCTCCCAACTGTCCCTGATTTCAAGAGCTTGTCCCTGATTTGGAACAAAGTTCCTCTGTCCCTCTTTCCTCCTCTTTTGTCCCTCATTTTGGTGTGATCTCTATAGTTGTATATAAAATACACTACTTATCTTTCAAAAAGTGTTTCCCAGTGATAAACCTTTAAATTGCTGCATTTGTATATGGTATAAGCCAGTATAAAGAAATAGTAAAAAAAAAAATTGTGGTTTTAACCTCCTCGCACCGCCGCCATAGCCGAATGACAGCTACAGCGCGACGCTAAAATGCCGGGAGGACGTCTATAGACGCGCTCCCGATGTCCGCCGGAGACCCGCGATCTCCTTCCAGAGAGCCGAAACGGGGGAACCGCCGATGTAAACACGGCGGTTCCCCGTTCTGTGAGGTGGGGCATGACAGATCTACTGATCCCTGTCACTGGGATCAGTTAGATCTGTCATGCCCCTGCCAACCCCGCCCCCCCCCCCCACAGTTATAACACACCCATGGAACACAGTTAACCCCTTCACTGCCCCCTGCAGGTTAACCCCTTCGCTGTCAATGACATTTATACAGTAATCAGTGGATACATTACATTACATTTCTGATCGCTGTATAAATGTCATTGGTCCCAAAAAAGTGTCAAAAACGTCCGACATGTCCGCCGCAATATCGCAGTCCCGATAAAAATCGCAGATCACCGCCATTACTAGTAAAAAATAAAAATAAATAAAAAACCCATAAACCAATGTCCATAGTTTGTAAAAGCTATAACTTTTGCGCAACCCAATCAATATACGCCTATTTCGATTTTATTTACCAAAAATATGTAGAAGAATATATATCGGTCTAAACTGATGAATACATTTGTGTTTTTATTTTTTATTTTTGGATATTTATTATAGCAAAAAGTTAAAAATATTGTTCTTTTTTCAAAATTGTCGCTTCTTTTTTGTTTATAGTGCAAAAAATAAAAAACGCAGAGGCGATCAAATACCACCAAAAGAAAGCTCTATTTGTGGGAAAAAAAGGACCCAAGTTTGTTTGGGTACAACGTCACACGACCGCACAATTGTCATTCTAAAAGTGACAGCGCTGAAAACTGAAAATTGGTCCGGGCAGGAGGGGGGTTTAAATGCCCAGTAAGGAAGTGGTTAAGTAATCTTTTTTTCTTTTGTATAATGCTCCTTTAGGGGTGTGTGTCAGGGGGTGTGTCCTGTGCCTACATACATTTGCAAAAAGGTGTCCCTCATTCCCATTTCAAAAAGTTGGGAGGTATGCACTAATGCTGAGTATGTGCCAGGTATTGGCACCATTTTGGCTTATCCCAAAGACTCTACAGGGAGGATCTTGTATTTAGTGACAGTGCTGATCGCCTCTAACCTGCAGCATTCTTTGCAGCTCCTAGCGATCAGCTCCTAGTCTAGGAAGTCTCCCATCACCAATAACATATTCGTGGCTTCTACATTTCACATGATTCACTATAGAGAGCGGCAACTAAGTAATTATCACTAGTGTTGAGCGAACCCGGACTGTAACGTTCGGGTCCGTACCGAACTTTCGGGTGTCCGTGGCATGGACCCGGACATTTCAAAAATCGTTCGGGTTCGGTCCGGGGTTCTGCTATTTCACTCCACGTGTTGAGAAGCTGCAGGGCAGCCAATCAACTAGCGTTTCACTGGTTTGCCCTTAGAAGCCATCACAGCCATGCCTACTAATGGCATGGCTGTAATTGGCCAGTGCATCATGTGACCCAGCCTCTTTATAAGCTGGAGTCACAGTGCTGCAGTCACATGCTCCTTGGGTTAGTGTAGGGAAAGGAAGCTGAAAGCTTGAGGGACAGATTTGAGACATTTTAAGACCTGATCCTGCATCCTGAGATAGATTACTTTACTACTGCTGTCTGTGCTGTTGCTCTGAGGACAGATAGCAGAAATTAGAGATTTCACATACCGCTGCTTTGAGTTGCAGATCAAGCTCTGCATAGAACAACGATCGCTACGATCGTGCTCTATGATCAGATTGTTGGGGGAATTTGAGATTTCAAATACCACTGCTTAAAGTTGGAGATTTGCAGATTAAACTC
>BLSH010002567.1:115892-131676 GCA_018402905.1 Glandirana rugosa
TCTCCCCAAATTGTTCTGTCGTTCCAAGTAAAGTGTAATAAAAGGACAACGACCAGGGGTGTTACCGTCACTAATTTTTTTTCGATAATTTTGGGGACTTGGTCTTGCGGTCGGACCGTCGATCATAAAAGTCTCTTTCTAGGCGTTTACGTGGTATTCAATAAGACAGTCACGTCCAAGTATTTATAGTTATGAAATGTACCAAAGTATCGCGACCTAGTGTTCCAATAGCCACTTACGATACGATAGGAAATGAATGACATTTTCTTTTTATGTCTTTCAATTTAACTCGAAATCAAGAAGGAAACAAAGTCGGACTAGATTTCAATGGGGTTCGTTGTCCGTGCGATCGTTCGGGTTCCGTCCGGACCCGGACCCGGACTTTGTCCCGAAGTTCGGACGGACTAGCAGAACCCGAACTTCCAGAGGTTTGCTCAACTCTAATTATCACTCCTCCCTCCTAAATGATTGAACCCTCTGTAATATTACTTCTTGAACATGCAATCTCCATATCAGGCTGAAACAAAGGAAGAACTAAAGCTCAATTTAACTTTCTGTATTTTTCTTTTACAGTAAGTAAAGGATAGCATAGCATTCACCGATAACCTTGTGATCCAGCGCTATGAAACCATGTAAAGTATTGATATTTATGAACCTGCACTGACAGAATAACTTATGGTGCATTTGCGGATCTTTCTCTGAAAATACTAGCTGCCAGGCTGGCGTTCTGGTTCAGGGGTTTTAATAGCTTTTTTTTAATCACTGCCATTGTGGGGACCAGCAACAGGAAAATAATGTGAAATGAACCTTGCTGTCTTGTTAAACCCCTCTTGATTAAAGGCCCATACACACGATCAGAAAATCGTACGGAAAATACCGCTTTCGAATCGGTCGTACGATAATCGGATCGTTAGTACAGAGCTTTCGAGAGCCAATCATGGCAGTTCATCCGATGTTTTCCGTCCGGACAAGATCAGACATGCAGGGAAAATTCTCTCGCACGCTGCCCGATCGTACGATTTTCGTTTCATCAGTACAGCTGTCGTTCGAAAATGCAATACAAATACACTACAACACATCACATCACTTCCGATTTTTTATTCTGTTGTGCGAGAATTTTCGTAACTAAAGTAAACTCTTCCGATTCGATCTGAGATTAGCATGCAAAAAAAACGGACGATCTGTCATCCAATTTTCGGATCGTGTGTACGGGGCATTAGGATGAGGGGCCCACAGACACTCAGTTTAGGATTTAGACATTCTGATCCAGACCTGCCAAAATGCCAGCCTGGGACCAAGCATATCTTTATACAGGTAAGATAGTATAGGTAGGGCATAAAAGTGCACTTTATAAATGAATAAAATAAAGTACACTTCACGAAGAAGGCTGTATAGCAAGGTTTTTCAACCAGGGTTCCATGGAATCCTAGGGTTCCTCCAGATATTGCTAGGGGTTCCTTGAGCATTGCGCAATCTCTGCCTCTCAGATAAGTTCCTATTGACACCAATGTTTTTTTTTTAGCTATCTGTAAGGGGTTAATTCTTCACAATGACCACAAATGTACAATGACCACAAATGTAAGGAGCATTCTTCACAATGACCATCACACTAATGTAGATATAGAATTTTTTAGCAGGGGTTCCCTGAGATCAAAAAGTTATTTCAAGGGTTCATCTGTGTAAAAAAGGTTGAGAAAGGCTGCTGTACAGTGTTTGGTTATAAATTGATGTCTGATTGGACAGCTTTGTTCTTATGTGGCATTTCACTAATGCTTAGTAGTGGATCTTCACTGCATGACAAACCAAAAACACTTTTTAATTCATTTTTAATATTCAAAGCAAACTCCCCCTTCCTTCCATGTCTCCATGCTTTATTTTGGTGCAAAATCAGTTTGAAAAACACCCCCTTAGCTCTTCTGGCCATGAGTAAGGGAAAATGATTCATGTAGCATTTACTTCATAGAATCCATCTGCCCTTAGCTCAGGCATGCATGCAGGAGAATGTGCTTATCTGAAAAAAACCCTCCTCCCCTCCTGTAGATACCTGGTATGTATGGCATTTACCTAGGCAAGAAACCAGGAGGTAACTGAAGAAATGTTTAAAAAAAAGTTTAAAACAAGTAAATAAGATATACTTTCCTATCTATTTACTAATGCTAGCAGCATGAGGAATAAAAATAATCAATGGTGATTGGGAGAGTAATGTTCCACTTTAACCACTTTCCGCCCGGCCTATAGACAAATGACGGCCAGGCGGTGGTTCAATTATCCTGACCGAACTTCTATTGACGCCTTTCAGGATAACCCACGACCGCGCGCCTGCGGGGGCGTGCATTGTGGCGATCGGTGGTGCGATGTGTCAGTCTGACACACCGCATTGCCGATCTCGGTAAAGAGCTTCCATCAGAAGCTTTTTACCGTGTGATCAGCTGTGTCCAATCACAGCTGGTCACAGTGTAAACAGGAAGAGCCGTGTATCGGCATTTCCTCTACTCGCATCTGCAGATGCGAATAGAGGAGAGCCGATCAGCGGCTCTCCTGACCGGGGGGGGGGTCTGCACTGAATGTTTATCAGTTCAGCCCCCCCTAGGATCGCTACCCAGGACCACCAGGGAGAGCCCACCCAGGACCACCAGGGAATCCCACCCTGACCACCAGGGACCAACAGCTAAGGGGCACAGTGCCCAACAGGGATGGCACTCAGTGCCCATCTTGGATGCCACCCAGGACCACCAGGGATGCCTCTAAAAAAATGCCAGCTATCATTGCCGCCAATCAGTGCCCACCAGTGCCACCTATCAATGCCCACCAGTGCCAACTATAAGGGCCCATCTGTGCCACCTATCTGTGCCCAGTGCCACCTATCAGTGCCCACCTGTGTCACCTATCATTGCTCAGTGACACCTATGAGTGCCCATCAGTGCCGCAAATTAGTGCCCATCAGTGCCGCTTATCAGTGCCACCTATCATTGCCGCCTATCAGTCCTACATATATGTGCCTCATCATCAATGCCCATCAGTGCCAATCAGTACTGCCTCATCAGTGCCTTTCAGTGATGGAGAAAATGTACTTATTTACAAAGCTTTGTGACAGAAACAAAGAAAACCTTTTTTATAAAAAAAAATTCAGTCTTTTTTTATTTCTAACGCAAAAAATAAAAACCCCAGAGGTGATCAAATACCACCAAAAGAAAGCTCTATTTGTGGGAACAAAATGATAAAAAATACATTTGAGTACAATGTAGCATGACCGCTCAATTGTCATTCAAAATGCGACAGTGCTGAAAGCTGAAAATTAGTCTGGGTGGGAAGGGGGGTAAGTGTCTGGTATTGAAGTGGTTAATTAAACATGTAGCTAGAAACATATACAGTAAGTATGTTTATAATGCATCAACCAAGATTGGAAAGTCATGAGGTTTGCATGAAGCATGTTCAAGCTTACCACAGAGGCAATAACATGCCACCTCTACACGTCCTTTGAGAAGTTAACCCCTTGATTGCCCCTGCAGGTTAACCTCTTCCCTGCCAGTGACATTTATACAGTAATCAGTGGCTATTTTTAGCTCTGATCGCTGTATAAATGTCATTGGTCCCAAAAAAGTGTCAAAAATGTCCGTCATATCCGCCGCAATGTCGCAGCCCCGATAAAAATCGCAGATCGCCGCCATTACTAGTAAGGAAAAAAAAATAATAAAAATGCCATAAATCCATTCCCATAGTTTGTAGACGCGATAACTTTTGCGCAACACAATCAATATACGCGCATTGGGATTTTTTTTACCAAAAATATGAGGAAGAATACATATTGACCTAAACTGAGGAATAAATTTGTTTTTTTTGTGATATTCATTATAGCTTTTGTTTATAGCGCAAAAAATAAAAACCGCATAGGTGATCAAATACCACCAAAAGAAAGCTCTATTTGTGGGAAAAAAATTATAAAAATTTTGTTTGGGTACAAGGTCGCACGACCACGCAATTGTAATTCAAAATGTGACAGTGCTAAAAGCTGAAAATTGGTCTGGACAGGAGGGGGGTTTAAGTGTCCAATAAGCAAATGGTTAAACAGTGAGTCAAGTGAGCAAATTAAATTAAGTTTTGGATAGATGATGGTGGTGAGGGATCAGAACACCTGCCATTGTCTATAGCTGTCTGTGCCCCCTTTAGGGAGATCCATACTTTCTATTTGTCCTGTTAAGAATACATTTTTTTTTTAAAGTAAAAGAAAATCCCAAATTTTATGTTCACATCAGAATACTAATAGAGGGCAAATCTTCCAATGGGACACTTGTTCTAGTGACCCAAGTGACACCCTGGGATTATCTCACATTTCCTGTTCTGGCTATGAGACAGGAAGTGAAGGTGAATCTCCCTTATGAGACACAGATAGAAAAAAACGGATGTGTTATATCCTCCCTTACACTATCCAAAATGAAAAAAAAGTTTTGCCTTTAGTTTTACTTTAACCACTTGCTGACCAGCAGCCGACAGGTCGGCTCTCCTGTGCAAATAGCCGTAGCTGTACGGTGGTGCCTGCACAGGAGATTGCAGGTGCGTGCGCGCCTGCTGCATGGCGCGGGAGCGTGCCCACGGGTCGGGCAGACTCAATGTCCGCAGACGACCCGCAATCGCCTTCTACAGAGGCAGATTGGAGATCTGCCAATGTAAACAAGGAGATCTACTGTTCCCTGTTACCGGGAACAGTGAGATCTGTCATGTTCCTGCCAGCCCAGCCCCCTCACAGTTAGAACACGCCTAGGGAACACAATTAACCCCTTGATTGCCCTCAAAAGTTCAACCCCTTCCCTGCCAGTGACATTCATACAGCAATCAGTGGCTATTTTTAGCTATGATCAGTGTATAAATGTCATTGGTCCCAAAAAAGTGTCAAAAGTGTCTGATCTGTCCGCCGCAATGTCGCAGTCCCGCTAAAAATCGCAGATGGCCGCCATTACCAGTAAAAAAAAATATAAAAAATAAAAATGCCATAAATCTGTTCCCTATTTTGTAGACGCGATAACTTTTGCGCAACCCAAACAATATATGCCTATTGCGATTTTTTTAAACCAAAAATATGTAGAAGTATATATATCGGCCTAAACTGATGAATAAATTTGTTTTTTTTATATATATTTTTTTTTGGATATGTATTATAGCAAAAGGTAAAAAAATTTTTTTTTTTCAAAATTGTCGTTCTTTGTTTGTTTTTACCGCAAAAATTAAAAACCGCCGATCAAATACCACCCAAAGAAAGCTCTATTTGTGGGAAAAAAAGGACGTCAATTTTGTTTGGGTATAGCGTCGCACAACCGCGCAATTGTCAGTTGAAGTGACGTAGTGATGTATGTCAAAAAATGGCCTGATTAGGAAGGGGGCAAATCCTTCCGGGGCTGAAGTGGATAAAGGGGTGGTAGGCAGTAAGCGATGAAAGTCACAGTCAGTCCAACAATGGTGTGTTGGGTAGTAAAGCACTACACCTCTCTACCTTGAAATGTGAAAAACAGGAAAAATGAACACAGTTTCCTTTTGCTGCAAACTAAATGCTGCTCTCCATCTGCAACAAATAAATGGAACACAAGTTAATGGTTACCCTACAAACAGTTAAACTTCTTGTAATCATATCCAGATGTCATCAAGATATAAATTATTTTACTGGCGCAATTTCAACAATGATTAACTGAGTACTAGAGATGAGAAAAACTGACTTTGCCCGCGAGTTGCGATAATTATATCCATTGCATGCTTAGTCTCCTGTAAACTGACAATTCTGCAAAGATATTTTAAGGTTGTTATTATTATGTGGGATATGATGTTGTGCTATTTTGCACAATAATTTCTTAGTGGAAATAGAAAATTGTACTGCAGTAGTGCCTGGGATAGAATGTGTTTAGAATGTGTTTAGCTTTTGGATGCACTGGGATCTAAAAGAATACAGGAAATCTTTGGTCATAGCATACACTTTCATTATTATTTTTGTTAGTTTTTACAATCCACTCTAAGCTTAACATGATAAGCTTAGATGATAGCAGCTTGCTATGGGGGCACACAAGCCGAGCCGCAGCTCTGTGTGTCCATTATGACATGGAATCATGCCCCCTCTTTCTCCCAATTGGCTAACTGACTTTTATTGACAGCAGTGGGAGTCAATGGCGCCGCTGCTGTATCTCAGCCAATCAGGAGGGAGAGTCCTGGACAGCCGAGGCAATCATGCACATTGCCGGATAGAGATGGAGCTTAGGTAAGTATTAGGGGGGCTGCTGCACCCAGAAGGTTTGTTATCTTAATGCATTAAGATAAAAAAAAATTCTGCCTTTAAAACCACTTTAATTGAAAAATCTCCTTTCATGATGTGAGTGCTGCCTGACTGCTGGCCGTGTCTTTGTACAACTTCCTGGATCCCCTGCATGTAGAGGCGTAACTAGAACCTTTAGGGCCCCGATGCAAGAAATTATGAAGGGCCCCCCTGACCAGGGCCCTTACCTCTTCCCACTGATCCTGGAGCCCTTTACTCCCATCGTGGGGCCCTTTATTACGGTCTCACAGCGGGACCCTTTCACAAGTTCTGCCGCGGGCCCCCTTTCTGCCATTTTCGGGCCTCCCCAAGGTGGTGAAATTAGTGAACGATTCGTTCATGAACTGGACATCACTAGTGTGCAGTGTGACTGCTCTCTGCTCCCCAGTGCCCCTGTATTGTGTGTGTGCAGACTGGACACAGAAGAGAGAGACTTCCATCACACAGGTGTCAGTGGAGGTTGGAATCTGTGATCTGCCTGTGTCCTCTACATAGAAGTCTGGAAAGGAAGGCTTCCTCTCCTCTGCCCAGTGATCACAGATACATTGAGACACTTGGAGATCGCTCCACAGCAGCAAGGGAGGAACGGTGTTGGAGCCATATCCACGGTGGTTGATGGTCAGTCAGCAGACTACCAGGAGAAGGGTCTTATATATGTCATCAGGCGATTTTTTATCTAAAGTCTGGTAAGCACATTACCTTACTGGTGGTGGACCACGTGTGCTGTGTGCGACACTCAGGTGTTTGCTAACCAGGAGAATAGGAGGAGGAAGACACACTTTTTGATTCCTTAAGATCCTTTACAAACAAATTTATTTCTGTCATATTGCTAGCGCAGCCTTTGTGTTATACACGGTGGTGAAATGCCAGGGCGCAAGTGTGACCATTGCAATCCTCACTGGTGTCAGTTTTTAATTTTTGTTATTTTAATTTTATTATTTTTACCATTTCATTTTATGTTTTCTTTATTTATTTATTTTTTATTATTTAAAAAAAAAAAATTTTTAGGAGCCCTCAATCTCCATCTCCATCTGTGTAGCCTCAGCTGCACAGAATGAATGGACAGGAATAGTTGTGCACTGAGCTTCCCAGTACAGCGGATGGCAGGAGGGGGGGGGGGGGGGGGTGTCAGCGCTGCTGAGGGGACCAGAGGAGCACACAGACCCAGGAATAGCAGAGAAGTGAACTGGATAGGAGGGGCGGTGGGGGCAGCATATAGAGGAACCAATTTATTCCATTAGGAGGAAAATGTAGGACATCGGTTCCTCTAAATGCCGCCATCCCTCCTATCCAGGTGTACAGGGGAGGCACATGGGCCCCCTAGAGCGTGGGGCCCGGTTGCAACTGCAACCCCTGTAGTTACGCCCCTGCCTGCATGCTTTGTAGCTTCTCCTCCACTGTTTACTTTCAATTTCTAAGGACTACACCCATGGTACCTTGATGCTTAGTTCAAAAGGCAGGCAGTGTGAAAAGTGTGAAACAGCAGTGCCTATCAACAAGGCATAGACTATGAGTTACAGAATTCAAGGAAGTAAATGTTGGGGGTCTTCACAATGTAAGTTTACAAACTTCAAGACCATTCAATAGAAGTAGGCTAGAAATTTAATGTGGAAATTAATATAGGATTTAAATTTTGACCGTAGATATCCCTTACGAATATTTTTTTTATAAACAGTCCTAAAAAACTGTAGCGTTTACTACATACAATATGAAAATACATTGCTAGTTCTTAATCCTCAATAATATGATTGCAACTTTTGGAATACTGAGTGTTGAAATGAATTGTCAGGTCCTGAAACTAAAACAGCAAGGTATTCTGTCAAAAAAAACTTCTATTTTTGTACAACAAATGCAGCTTTTGCCAGATCGACTGTGGATATGGATAGCCAGCTCCTGGAACTAAAAAAGCATTCTTTTTGTCAAAATCAGACTTGTCTTTTTTCCTCTAAAATATGCGCCTAGAGATCAAATGTAAACTGCTGGACCTAAAACAGCAACAGATTTAAAAAAAATCATACAAAGATAAAAATCGGCTCAAGACCAAATCTGAATCAAAAACGTGAAAGCGGCTATGCACTACAAGGAGAATTCCGAACCTTGAAACAGTACAAACAGCAAAAAAGCGCAGCGCTAAAGAGCAATGATAGTTACAAATACGTTTTAGAACAGTTCATATGCTGAGGAAGAAGGCTAACATAGATTCCAGTGTGCAGCCAGTGCAGGTATGTCACACGATATGTGTACAAGTCGTGTAGATAGTCCCATCCACCACTAACACTTTAAGCCTCTCACCTCACTGATCCAACCCATTCGGATCACACAGCTCCCATACACCCTCCAATCTCCAGGAATCGGTTGAGATAAGGATCCCAGATAATCACTGGTCCTGCAGGGAGAAGCAGCTTCCAGCCACAGCCAGGAACTCCAGACCGTGTCAAGCGTCGGTTCAGGGTAGTTGCAGCCACGTCCACACCATCCAGAACAAGGTTTAGAGGTACAAGCAGCAAAACACAAAAGACTATAGGACTTTTCTGCCCCTGGCCAGCTCTCTTCACAGAATTCAGACTCTGCCCATTCAGGCACATTTAGGCCTGGACATACTACACACATTACCTCACCAGCACCAGGATCACTGTTATACCGCCTGACAGAGTGGGGAACTGCCGTGTTTACATCGGCGGTTCCCCGCTTTTCTTCTGTAGTAGGCGATCGCGGGTCGCCGGCGGACATCGAGTCTGCCCGACCCGCGGCCACGCTCACGGAGCACATGGCGGGCACGAGAGCATGGCGCGCACCCGCAACTGTGGCTGCACAGATCGCCGTTTATAGACGACCAACTTACCGCAGTAAGTGTACGTGAGGTGGTCGGCAAATAGTTAAAGCATTCCCATGACGTGAACTACAATACTGGTATGCTGAATTGATATCTGATGTGAACTACATGTACTTTTAATGTCTGGTTGTACAAATTTGTGACATCTCAATAAACGTTTGCCTGATTTAAAAAAAAAAAAAAAAAAGATATGGATGAGCAAGTCCTGGGACTAAAACAGCAAGGTCCCAGCTTTAGGTACACTAGGTATGAACAAAAAGAATGCTGCTTTTACAATATTAAATGAGGGTATAGACTGTCATCTCATGGGACTTAAATAGCAAGTATGTTGTTAAAAGAAGGCTGAGAGAAGAATAAATCAGAGTGACAGAGAGATGAACTACTTATTGTACAGATGCTTCACTGTCACCTTTTATTCACAGGTTAAGGTGGGTAACTAACAACAACAAAGGACAATTCCTCCTAGGTAAGCTTACTGGCCAGCCTGCAACAAACTGAGGCCAGTTATAGGTTGGGCACTTACCGTTTGTTTGTACTATTGTGTATTTGGTGAGGGGTTGCACTGGATACTTTCACTGCAGTTGTGCTATTTGCTGGGTGTCCTCAATCTATACATCATTATATATGTGCTCCTACTATGGAGGCTCTCAAAATTTATAGAGGTTAGGACTGCAGATAATACTGGGGTGCCGTGACGTGGCCTCTTACAGCTTGCAGCTTACACATGTATTTGCAAATGTGTGCAAGCTAAACCTCTGTTTTTAACATGAACTGTTAGACAGGACAATTCAGTTTGTTGCAGGCTGGTTGGTAAGTTGAGCTGGGAATTTTTCTTAGTTGTTGTTTCACATTCGTTGTCCTTCTATGTGCTCCTTGTTGTTAAGAGCAGTTATAGGTTGGGGCAGTTGTCGCTTGTTTGTACCATTGGTTATTTGGTGAGGGGACACACTGGACACCTTCACCGCCATTGTGCTATTTGCTAGGTGTTCAGTGCGCCCCTGTACCTTTAACCACTTCAATACAGGGCACTTACACACCCTTCCTGCTCAGACCAATTTTCAGCTTTCAGTGCTCTCACATTTTTGAATGCCAATTACTCAGTCAAGCAACACTGTACCCAATTTTTTTTTTAAACTTTAGATTTTTATTGAAGTTTCAAGAAGTTGTACAGTGCTAAGTAATAGTACTGTACATATTCATTTTTACAGAATTGCAGTTTTTCCATACATTAAAACAAACAGATTATATTGAGTCCAGTAATGGTGAAACCAGGTCTATCAGTCCATAGGTGCTTGTTTGCTTTCCTCCACTCAATAGGAAGGGCCTGTCCCGCCAAATGGGAACACACTGTTTACAGGCCTGTTGTTTTACCCTATGACCCGAAGTTCTAGGTGACGAATATCGTATTTCTTAGGATTTAATTTTGTAGTAACACATGCACTTGTTTCATCTTAGCAGGGGTATGGATTTAATTGTTCATCAATTAACCGCTTAGTGCAGAAGTTAAACATTATGAACGAACAGTAAGAGAAAAAGGAAAAAAACATTCTTCAGTGGATTGTCCCTACCAGTCACTCTGCTTATGTGTTGCATCTTCTTTCTTATTAGGAATATCCTTGGGCATTAGTTGTTGTTATAGATTTTATATATATTAATCCAGCTTTCTTAGGTGTTATTAAATTTCTTGTTAGGACCTTGTATATTGGCAAAGGAGTGCTCGTACAAGCATTGTAATTTCACTCTAGAGACGACCTCTTCTAGGGAAGGGGCTACATCTTTTTTCCATTTGGACATGATTGTCATTCTGGCTGCTATTAAGATATGCATTACCACCGTTCTTATGCCTGTAGGGAATTTTTCTGAGGTAAGGCCTGGGAGGGCCAAGTTTGGTGAGGGGCGAGTTATACATCCTGTAATATTAAATATCAATTTGAATATTGATTGCCAGAAGCTGGAGATTGATTTACACTGCCATAGAATGTGCATTAAGTTTCCTGTCTGTCCGCATTGACGCCAACATTCTGTGGGGGTGTCGGTATACATTCGTGCTAGGCGGACTGGGGTAAGGTACCACCTATACATAACTTTGAGAATGTTTTCCTAGTGTAAGACACAGTATGCGGCTTTCATGGTGTAGTTGAGTGCTTGTACCCATTGTTGTTATGTGAAAGATTTTCCTAGGTCCCTTTCCCAATTCTGAATGGCTACGCTTTGTTTCATTGGGGTTTCTTTTTGGAGTATATAGTAGAGGCGAGATATTCCTCCCTTAGATCCTATAGGCTCATTGTATATTGTCCATGTTTGTTTGTCTATATGTATTATGTCCGATTTCATGGTTTGAAGTAAATGTTTTATTTGGTGTGCTTTAAATTTATCTTTGATTCTCTCTTCTTCTGGTATTTCTGACCATGTTTTAAATCTCTGTTTCAACCATATCTCTACTGAAAGGTTCGGAATAGGAAATTCAAATCTTTGTAAGGGGGCTTTGTTCAATGATATTTGGATACTCTCTTTTTTCATTTCCAATAGGTCTTTCCATGCTGATAGAGACGCCCTAATGGAAGCGTGTACCGTTGGTAATGTGGAAAGCATCATAACTGAGGGCGTGTATACTTGTGCTGGCGGTTTTGAATATAGTGCCATGATAGCTGAGCTGATGAATCCCGTGGATCCAAATTTAGTTAAGGTTGCTTTCAGATATCCCCAGTGGACCCTGTCAAAAGCCTTTTCAGCATCTAGGGGTAAAAAGGCTGCTGGCGTTCTTCGGTTTTCTGCTATGTGTTGTAAATTATGTATTCTGCGGGTGCCGCCAGGAGCTTGTCGATTTAGTACTATTCGCAATTAATTTGGCATATACTAAGGTCTGTATTTAGGAGGGTGATTGGCCTAAAATTTTGTGGTAAATCGGGATCTTTTCCTTGTTTGGGCATTGTAACTATTATGGCTTTGAGCATCTTTGTAGGGAGGGAGCCAGAGGAAGCTATTTTGTCAAACATTTCTAGTAAGTGTGGTATGAGGATCTCCGCAAATGAGCGGTAGTATTCTGCTGATAGTCCATCTGGGCCTAGGGATTTGTTTAGCGCTAGCGATGCCAGTACTTTGTTTATCTCTTCCACAGTAAAAGGAGAGTTAAGAAGGTCTCATTTTTCCGAGATAATGGATGGGAGTTTTACCGAATCTAAAAATTGTGCAATTTTTTCTGTTGAGGGCTGGATTGTCTCAGGGCCACTATTTAAGTTATAGAGGGTGCTATAGTAATCTTTAAAAATGTTCTTTGGGGTGCTGTGCTGTTAGTTCTGTTTTAGGGTTTTTCATGGATACCAATTTGGCTTTTGCTTGCCTTGTTTGTATTTGTCTCGCTAGCTGTTTCCCTGCTTTATTGCTATAAAGTTAGTAGGAGGTCTTTAGGAATTTTAGGCATTTTTCATGTTCGTATACTAAAAGCTTTTTTAGTTCTAGTCGGCATTGTTTTAGTTCCTCTAGTGTAGTCGGGGATGACATTTTTTTATGTTGGGTTTACAGGCTTTTTATTGTAGTAAAGAGGGAATTTGTTTCCTGCATTCTTTTTCTTTTTTCTCTAGAGGTAATTTGTAGTAGGGCACCCCTAATGAAAGCTTTATGTACACACCAAGTATTAGCATTAGTAATTTCATTTGCGTTATTGAACTGGAAAAATTATTTTAGTTGATCAGCGACTTTTTTTCGGTGCGATGCCTGCTGGAAGATGCGGGTGTTGTTGCGCCATAACATCACGGGCCCTACATTGTGTTTTCCAACAATGGCAACATTATAGGGGTATGATCTGACCATGTGATGTTCTCCATGGTTGCCTCTTGGGTATTATAAAGAGTGTATAGGTCAGTAAGAACTAAGTCAATTCTCGTGTATGATCTATGGGGGGCTGAGAAAAAAGTGAAATCTTTCTTGTCTTCATGGAGGCATCTCCATGTGTCGTAGAGGGATTCTTTTTGTAAAAATTATTTCATAGTTGATTTGTGGCTATGTGTGGGGAGGGAGCAGTTAATTGAGGCATTGGGTACCAAAATTAAAGTCGCCCAGCAGCATGAGATGTCCCTTACAGATCAGTTTAACTCTCTTTAAGAGTTTCCATAAGAAAGATAGTTGACCCTTATTGGGAGCACATACAGAAACAATGGTATATAGGGCATTATTTGGTGTGCAGTTTAAAATAATATAAAGACCATTGGGGTCTGTAATGACTTCCTGAAAGGTAAAAGCAATAGAGTTCTTGATAGTGATGAGCACACCATGTATGTTTTGTACTTATGTTTGTGAAGAAGATATGTGGATACAGCCTGTGGGAGCATTTGGGAGCTTTATACGCTGAAAAGTGAGTCTCTTGGATACTAAGAACATCTCCTTTAAGTCTTTGTGCTTCTTTCCATATGCGCTTCCATTTAAAGGGGCTTTTCAAACCTTTGGCATTGAGGAAGATGAATTTAATGGTCATAATGTCCGATGACTGTTGCAGATAAGTCATCTGGGTCCTTTTGATCGCTGGGAAAGAAGGTGAATATTTGGGTGGAAATACACATCCCAGTGTACATAGGTCTTTGTAGTCTTGTGTTCTTTATGTCGATAGGGATGGTGACATGGTAGAGAAGGTGGTAAGATGTCCTCTGAAGAACCTGAAGAGGACTTGTTTTGTCATGAATTTTAAGCAGGTTTGTATATGCAAGATTGGTAGGGACAGAACTAAGTTCAACAAAGGGTAACCAAGGTAACGTAAAAATGATCCCGGTGCCAGCTCCAGATGCCAGTAGCAGTAAATACTGCGAACATTCTGAGGGAGCAGTATGTTGCATTTCCTTATTGCGCCTGTAAGGAGACACAACTGTATCCATAAACTAGAATTTAGCCTGAGGGCTGCATGTTGTTGAAGTTAGTGAGGTGACCATACTTCTTCTTATATGTGTTCTTTGGACCACTCCTGCCTAAGTCTTGTAGGTACGCGTCGTCCTTCATTTGTAACGTCTGCAGGGATGATGCCCCATTCCTTTAGGTAGTGGAGGCCAGACTCTAGTGAAAGAATGTTGATCACCTTGTCCTGGTATGTTACGATCAGCTTTGATGGGGTCCCCCATTGATAATTTATGTCATGATTTCTTAGGGCTTTCGTAACTATGAGCAGTTTCTTCCTGTGTTGGATGGTTGCTTGGGATAAGTCAGCATACAATGCGATCCCTGCAAACTGACCTTCTAGTTGGGGTGATTTCCGAATGGCGCGCATGGCTTCTTCCTTCATGTGATAGTAGTGAATTCTTGCTAGCACATCGCGTACTGTGTTTGGGAGGAAGGTCGGTTTGGGCAGTCTGTGCACCCTGTCTATAATGAGCTCCATGTCATTAGCTCCTGGTACCACTTTGTGATGTAGTTCACAAATGTAGACTTGTAGCTCAGTGTTAGAGACAGATTCTGGAATTCCGCAGAATTTAATGTTATTTTTTCTACTGCGATCTTCAATGTCTGCTATTTTGACCGCCATTCTCTGTATTTCAGCTTGTTGTACTTGGAATGCCTCTACAATGTTGTTATGTGCGCCGTATGCATCGTCCATTTTGTGTTCCACATAAGTCATTCTCTGTTGTAGTTCTTGCACTTCTGCTTTAATAGGTCTCAGTGCTTTCCGCATATCTAAGTGCATGGAGTCTCTTAAGGCTATTAGCATTTCCTTCATGTCAGTCACTGATACAGGCTGGGGGGAAGAGGGAAATTGTTCTAGGGTGATTTTGGCTGAATGCTCTGTGGCTGAGCTTTCCTCCATATCTGAGTCTTCCCTTTCTATTTCCTCCTGTCTGGCTTTTTTGTATTTGGTCGGACTGTGGGTGGACGGGCATTGAACAACAGACCAATGAGTGGTTGTTGCCACTGAGCCTCAAGCCCAGCCTGGTGGTGTGCAACAATGGCCGAAATCTCATAGCGGCTCTGGGCCGAGCCAGTTTGACGCACATCCCTTGCCTGGCGCATGTGCTGAATTTGGTGGTACAGAATTTTCTAAAAAACTACCCGGATATGTCAGAGCTGCTGCATAAAGTGCAGGCCGTCTGTGCACACTTTCGGCGTTCTCACCCTGCTGCTGCTCGCCTGTGACAGATTGAACAATAAACAATCTGTCACTTACAGCAACAGTTGGAACCTGGCCCTATAGGAGTAGGCAATGGTTTTTGAACAATAATCTGTCCCTCTAAGCAACAGCTGGAAACTCTCCCTTTAGAACTAGGAGATGATTTTTGAACAATAATGTGTCACTTACAGCAACAGTTGGCCCTATAGGAGTAGGCAATGATTTTTGAACAATAATCTGTCCCTCTAAACAGAAGCCTCTACCTAGTGCAGTCAGATCGTTGTGTAATGCAGGGTTTGATCTGCAATCTGTCACTCAAAGCAGCAGTATGTGAAATCTCAAATTACTCCCACAATCTGATCGTTGTGTACGATCCCACAATCTGATTGTTGTGTACGATCGTAACGATCGTTGTGTTAGGCAGGGTTTGATCTGCAATCTGTCACTCAAAGCAGCAGTATGTGAAATCTCAAATTAGTAGGCATGGCTGTGATGACTTCTAAGGGCAAATCAGTGAAACGCATGTTGATTGGCTGCCCTACAGCTATTCAACATGCGTGATCAACTACCAGAA
>BLSH010002567.1:139166-167798 GCA_018402905.1 Glandirana rugosa
GTCGGATGTCGTGACTCGGTACCCCTCTTCCTCGGTATCATTACATCACCTTATCACTCCTACTCCTACGTGTCGTATATGTCACGGAACGCTTTCATAAGCCGGGGGAAACTTGAAACGCTGGAAAACGGTGTAAAGTCCGAAGTTTGTATTTCTATATTTGGACATTAAAAAACACTTCTTAGTCGTTGTTCACCCTGTGTTAGTACTTCACCTTGCTTTAAATAACCTATAAAGTTTGAAAAAATTGTTTATCTCTCGATGTGCAAAACTGATAGAGACATACCCCAAGCGACTTACAGCTGTAATCGCAGCAAAAGGTGGCGCTACAAAGTATTAACTGAAGGGGGCTGAATAATTTTGCATGCCCAATTTTTCAGTTTTTTATTTGTTAAAAAAGTTTGAAATATCCAATAAATTTCGTTCCACTTCATGATTGTGTCCCACTTGTTGCTGATTCTTCACAAAAAATTACAGGTTTATATCTTTATGTTTGAAGCCTGAAATGTGGCAAAAGGTCGCAAAGTTCAAAGGGGGCCGAATACTTTCGCAAGGCACTGTATATGCTGTGCATCCTCATCCTCACTATTCCACTACATTACTATGGCTCCTTCTCCCCATGGCTCAGTGCTGTAGGCTGAGTGCTATCTTTTGCATTGTTCCTCTTCACCACTGTGCTTACTCCTGGGTTCAGTGCTAAAGGGTGGGAACAATTATACTCACTGTTCCACTCTACTACTAAAAAACACTGGACCCATTTCTTGACAGTAATCATGGCATAAGATGAATAAACTGTATTGCCTTTTAGCAATAGTGTCCATCTGCATTACCATTATTAAGGCATCTAGATAGCAGAACATACCGTACATTGAAAAATCAAAAGCTACTTTACAATGTATAGGAGAAATATAATTTTTACTGGACCAGCATGTTCTCTTGGATTGTGGGCACTCATAACACTTAAGCAAAGACAAATACATACTGTAACTACGTGATGATCCCTGCATATTAATGTCTGTATCTGTTTACTTATAGATTTGACAGGTGCACTTTAGCTCATAGACATGAGATAATAGTTGCTTAATTGTATGACAGGCTAATGCCTGTGGTTGCAGACAAACGACAATTAGAGGATGGTTCTCAGGGGGAACACTGATCAGGCAGGGGTGAAACCTTTTCTATAGTTCTTCCTAAAGATAACATGCCTTTTTATGCCATCTTTATTGATCTAAAGGCTTGGGGAGTAACTTTATAAACTGTCCTGCTGCACAACAGCAGAGAGAAAGAGCATTTATACTCAAACAGTGTTATCAGTTCAGTATTTTGAGTTCATTTGGATTTGCAACTTTTCAGAGCCATTAAATCTATTCTGCTTCTTGTTCTTGCTAAAACCACTGTGCACTGGTCAATTTACTGCATTCTGTGCTCAAACGCCTCTTAATCATCTCCACTTTCATCTGCACACTGCCGCACTCCTTTTTTCTGTATTCATTTTACTTTATGTCTATGCATGCTTATTCTCCGCGTTTTCATCATTCTCCACTTCCATCCTTGTTCACTCTCCTCTACTTGATCATTTTCTTTCACTTCCAACTATGGGCGTATGTACAGAGTCGCCATTGCAACACAGCCCCATGCTCCAGAGGGTCAATGCAGCCCCACTGTACAGCTGGATAGGAGGGTGGCGGCATGTAGAGGAACCGATCCCTCATGTAGCCACTTAATGCCTGCTCCTCCACCTCTCCCTCCTGCAGACATTCAGAGGCTGCAGCAGGGAAATGGAGGGCATCAGTTCCTCTACATCATGGATGCTCAACCAGTGGCCCTCCAGCTCTTGGGGAACTACAAGTCCCATGAGGCATTGCAAGGCTGACAGTTACAAGCATGACTCCTAAAGGCTGAGACATGATGGAACTTGTAGGTCTGCAACAGCTGGAGGGCCACAGGTTGAGCACCCATGCTCTACATGCTGCCTTCCTATCAATGTCCTGCTGCCCCGGGCCCGAAATGTGTTCTTCCCTGGCCCCCTGTCAGGATGGAGAGTGGGAAAGAGGTTAGCAAATGTGTCATTCACCAGCCGGTACTGATCACTGACTCTGTTTTTTTTTAATCCATTCATAGCTGAGGTATAGTAAATTAACTTTGCTTCAGTTTATCAATGAATGAGAATCTCTGCACAGAGCTATTCCTGTTCATTCATTCTGTGCAGCTGAGGCTGCAGAGAAAAGGACTGATGAATCTGTAAAATTGTAGAATAAATAAAATGAAATAAAATGGTAAAATTGTATAGATAAATAAATAAATTGTAAAATAAATCAATAAAATAAAACAACAAAAAAAGTACTACTGAAGTGGCGGAACTACCAGGGTCACAAAGGTCCCACTTGGGGAACCCCAAGACGGCAGGAAGGTGGTCTGCTGAGGGAACATAATTAAGGGTCCTACAATGGTAGTAAAGGGCCCCGGGATCAGTGGAAAGGGCCTTGCTTGGGGACCAGAGGGGCCCTTCATGTTTTTTTGCACTGGGGCCTTGAAGATTCTAGTTACGCCTCTGCTTCCAACCATGCCCCATCTCCTTCTCCCTGTGACCATTCTCATTGACTTCCGTAAATGCCACCTTTCTTTCCCTGTTATTATTGTGCTTCACTTCCATCAAGGTCCTCTCTTCTCTAGTTGTTTGCCTCCACTTCCATCTATGTCAGTTCTCCGACCCTCTATGATCATTCTCCTGCTCTTCCGTTTTAGATGGATAAATTATAACACAAAAAGTACACAAAACGACCTGTCTTTCTTACATTTAACATTACGCACTAACAATACAACAATTACTATACATCAGAAAATACGCCCTCTCGGGAAATGACCTATGATCATAAAGGAGCATGCATTAGCTAGTTGATTGCTAATGTGCTAACATATTTAGCAGCACTTTGCCAAAAACGTTACCTAAACAACTCATATTAACCTTCAACCTATTATTATATATGAATAATACAAGAACATACATTACGCTGTAGCACCAAATTGGATTAAAGACAATACCCATCAGTGTGATTTTTAGCTGTGGGGGCAACTCCTTGTATACTTAATTTTTTGGTAGAGATTGAACTCGGTGGTTAAAGTGTATTTTATGTATAAATCCATCAGAGATTACTCAGACAGCATGGCAGGAGGCACAAAGAATGTATAGATATTTATCCCTAACAAAAGTGGAAAATAAGTGCTTTTCTTAAAAACAGATATTTTGAGGAAGGAGAACAGATGGGTCGCCTTTTTGGCAACAATAGAACAAGTTCAGCAGGACCCTACTATAATTTCTGCATTTCAAAATTCTGAGGGTTGTATTGCATATGACACACCCTCTATAGTGCAAATGTTTGCATATTTTTATACCTCATTATACAGATCCATAGGGACTGCAATATCACACTTGTCTGCTAAATTTTTAGCGACACTTACGTTTCAAAAATTAAAACACACAGATAGACTAAGGCTGGATGCCCTTCTGTCTGTGGAGTTAGAATTGGCAGCCTCGCAAATACATAGTAATAAGGCCCCCGGACCAGATGGTCTCCCAGGTGAGATTTACAAACTATATGGGCAGATTTTTCTGCTTGAACTTTTGTGAGTATTTGAGGAGGCTAATCAACAACAAAAACTCACTGTTTGGATGTCGGAAGCAACAATAATAGTAACTCCTAAACCTGGGAAAGACTTGCTTCAGTCAGAGTCTTATTGTCCTATCTTCCTTCTCACGTCAAATATCAAAATTCTGGCGAGACTTCTTGCTAATCTAAATGCATTCCTGACCTAATCCACATTGATCAATCAGGCTCTATACCTAATAGAGCAGCAGCTACAAATATTAAACAATTACTTTTGAATATGAAATTGCCAGTAGATAATATTGGCCAAAGAGCAATCCTTTCTTTGGATTCTCATAAGGCATTTGAAAGTGAGGAGTGGGAATATCTATGGGAAGTTTTATCTGCCTTTGGTATTGGCCCGCAATTTGTGTCATGGGTTTGTTTATTGTACTGTACAATAATCCCACTGCTAGACTGAGAATGAATTATACTCTTTCTCAACCATTTAATCTTTATAGGGGTACCAGACAAGGCTCTCCATTGTTGCCATTATTATTTGCTATGGCCACTGAGCCATTGGCTCTAGTCATCCGAAAAGGGATCATTGGCTTCAGACAAGGTGTAAGGGAGGATAAAGTGGCTCTGTATGCTGATGATGTCCTGTTGTTTTTAGGCGACACACAACAATCTTTAGTTGTCTTGATGTGTTTTATCCAACAGTTCGGATCCTTTTCAGGTTTCCAAATATATTGGAACAAATCTGTCCTCCTCTCATTAGATGATATTAAAGATCCTTCTCTGGCTGAAGCTCATCAAATTCAAATAGTATATTCCTTTAAATATCTCGGGTGATAGTATTTAAGAACGTGACAGATTACATACAGTACCTCTTAAGCCATTAGTAGACCGATTTAAAGATAAATGCTTACGTTGGTGTAGATTGCCGCTTACAGTTGTTGGAAGAGTAAACTTAATTAAAATGAATTGGGCCCCTCAATTGATATACATTCTTCATAATTCTCCGGTATGGATTACATCTGGTTGGTTTAGAAAAATTGATACTTGTTTCAGAAGTTGATTTTAAGGAGGAAACATCTGCGTATCATATTGACAACGCTGATGTTGGATAGAGAGATAGGAGGGTTGGTTGTACCAAATGTTATTATTTCCAGACCTCTCAATTACAGCATCTGCTAGGATGGGATACGATTCAGAAGTCTGACCCAATACAAGGGATATTTCTTACTGAATATAATAAATACCCACTCCTAATTTTCTTGGAGGTCAGATACCTGAATCAACCTTCTAATTTCTACACAGGAAAGTTATTAGATAAAGTATGACAAACATTGAAGAAAATTACAGGTATCAAAGGTTTACTGATTACATATGGTATGTTATGGTATAATAGGTAATATAGGGAGTTGCATAAGTTGAAGGGTTTTGAATTGTGGTATAACAAAGAGATATGGTATATGGTACAATTGTATGAAAAAGCCTCTCTTACATTTTTTAATCAACTGTGTGTGGAATTTGAACTCCCATGTCAGAGTTTTTTTCAGTACCTCCAGTTAAGACCCACTATTTTGTCTATACTTCAGAGTGGTGATACTAAAAAAGGCCTTAATTCCCAATTTTATTCCACTCTTCACGCTAAGTTTCAAGCATTGGTGGTTGTTCCGGCTAAAGAACAATGGTCCAAAGATTTGAGCCCTGTAACAGATAACCAGTGGGAGATGGCATTGTCTGCACTTTCACAGGTTAGCTTATATCCCACTGACAAACTTACACCGTTCTTTTTTTCTGCATCTGACATACCACACTCAAGAAAAACTGTTCGCCTGGCATTGTAGAGAGAATCCCTTTTTTTCATAAATGTAACAGTGGCCCTGCCACTCTGATCCACATGTTGTGGAGATGTCCAAAACATCATAAATAGTGGAAAGGGGTTCTGGTTACTATACAATCTGTTTTTCAGATTACTTTAGCAGAAGATCCGGGGATATGTTTTTTGAACATGCTGGGTGAGGCTACTTTACCAGAAAATACATATGACCCTTTCAATCGAGTGTTATTTCAATCACGCAAATGAATTGCTCAGAAATGGTTATCACCCTATTCCCCCACCTTGGAGGAACTGAACGCACAAATAAATCATACTATATCTAAAGAAAAGCTAATCTACCAACACAGAAACTGCCCAAATAAATGAAAAAAATGAGAATAGGTGGCTTGCTACCTCAGGCTTAGCTCCGACTTCATTAATTCTGAATAGAGCTGGAGACTGGTTGGTGTATCCTATATTGGAGGGTACTTGTGTATTCATGATGATCAGCCAGTTATTATATTGTTAATGGCTATATGAAAGACATGGAGGGACTTAGAAGGCGAATCGCTGAATGTGTTTTTTTTGTTTGTTTTTTTGTCTTGTTTTAGTGTTTGGTATATTTATATTGGATTTTTTTCTTGTATAAGAATAATTTAAGATTTTATTTGGATAATTACATTTGTGGAAGGTTCATAATTAAATTGACATTTAACTGTAACTGAGAGGTTGGATTTCACAATTGTTGGTATTGTACAAGAAATGTCTAAAAACCAATAAAAATGATTGCAGGAAAAAGTGTATCTTCTTTTGCCATATGAAACCGTGAGCAACAGTTTCTACTTGAAGCTGGACCAATATGAATGTTAAACTCTTTCTCTAATGCTGAACACATACATTAAAATATGAGATATCCTTTAGATTTAGCACAAACTCTACCTGATTACTTGTCAATTGAGTACATTGTTTATGTAGGCTCTAAGATTATGCAGACTAGATTGTAATATAAGTGGTAAGCTTAGGGCCATCTTAATGTAGAAACAATATATAAAAGCTTATTAATATTATAAAGAATGCAGGTTTTTCCATTAAAGCAAGAAGTCCTTGATACATGGAGCTGCATAGTGCACAGAATGTCCGCCCTGTCACTTATATTCACATTAACCAAATGGAATGGATTAATAATGAGCTTGAAACAAAACGCAAAGCAAATTGAAACGAGCTGTTAAATGTAAGTAGGAACTGAACTGTGAAGAACTTTATGGGTGAATAGCGAAAGATAAGCTCCGATTGCTACATGTTTTATGGAGCGCAAAATTTCTTCCATTATTTATGTTCCAACAATTGCTCAACAGGTGATTAACGCTAAATAGAAGTTTTGTTTCAAAAGAGAAAATTATTCAAGTTATATCATTTTGAAAGCCTCCATATGTTTTCATATACAGTAAATATTTTATAAAATGACACCCTAACAGCTGATAAGGAAGGCATTGTCTTCTGTATCTGTCTTAAGTATAGAGGAATAGATTATTTCCCTTGTGATTTGTTGGTTGCATAGGCTTGAGAAATGCATAATTTCATAGGCTAAAAAAGGGCACATCTATTGCATTTATTTTCCAAAACAAAAAAGAATCCCTGCATCATCAGAACTACAAACCCACTGTTGATCCAGAGAGAGTAAAAAAATCCTAAACTATGGTAGCCATGGCTAGCAGTGCCTGGGTTAGGCCCTCTATCGCTTATCTCACTCAGATTACTACAATTTTGATCCACATGTGATGGATGTGGTACTCCCGGATTACTCAGGTTTATTACTGGTACTTCTACTCTGCAAAAGTCTTCCACATCTATGTATGCTGTTAATCTGGAGCAGTGTCAGTTCCTTCTTCTTTGTATAGATACCATGTGTTAAGTGAATGTGAACTGTTATATATATATATATATATATATATATATATATATATATATTGGGTAGTGAAGCGCTATCAATATTTGATTGGACGCAGATCCCCAATTCTCAATCCTGCTGGTTACAGATAGGAGCATATAAACATGTGTGTGTGTTAAATAATAGTGTGTGACATCTTGTGTTAAACCGTGTGGGTGCACACAAACTGCAGTGCAAAATGATAAGTCATTGACATTGAACTATATAAGTGCACATGAACAATCGCTTAGAAATTGCATAAAAAAATGTGTAACCACTTTGTCTCAAGGCTGGACACCCAGATAAAAATGTTAAAACAGTCCAAGGTGATGTGGTGAATTGAGAAATTTCCAAAGAATATTAATATTAAATTAAATAAAAACAATATGGTGACTTTCTTCTGGTGATTTTGAGAGTCCTTTCACCAAACTAATATATTTATGCCGTATTGTGGGATAGTGTCAAAGTGCTCTTTTTGCATATACAGTGCCACCTTTGAGTGCTCTAGCCTCTCACCTGAGATGTGCTAGAACTTTAGCACGTAAAGGTTTCTTTGCTCTGTAATGATCAGGACCACCTCTAGGGGTCCTCTGCCTCCTCTCCAGAGCCTAATGATTTATTTACTTATTTACTGGGCTGCTGGGCTGGGTCACATGGTGATTGTGAAGTACAAGAAGCAAGAACTCCTCCTGGTGTAATACCGTTAAAAACTTTTATTAAAACAAATAAACAAGTTTACACTCACTTTTCTAAAAATAGCTCCGTTCCTGTCTCCACGAGCACCGCGCTCGTCAGTGTGTAGTCTGTTGTATGAAAACACCTCTCCTGACGTCCTACGCGTTACGTCACGTGATGCGTGACTTTGTCAATCACTCCCCATTGATGGAGTCACGAGTCACGTGACGTAATGCGTAGGGAGGGAGCATCACATGTAAACAAGCCAGCGGAAGTGACGGCTTGTCTCTTCCCTCTCCGCACCGATCGGTGCAGTGTGACAGGAGAGGGGGGAGAGAGGAGAGGCAGCGGTGGTGTGGGCACAGCACCGCTATGTGCCAGACAGGGACCCCCATCCAGCTTCACCCATGCAGCCTGATCCATGCTCCCTCATCCATGCAACTCATCCATGCTCACCCATCCGTGCTCACCCATCTGTCACCCATGCATCCGTGCTCACCCATCCGTGTCCACCCATTTGTCACCCATGCTCACCCATCCATCACCCATCCGTGCTCACCGATCCGTGCTCACCCATCTGTCACCCATGCATCCGTGCTCACCCATCCGTGCCCACCCATCCGTCACCCATGCATCTGTGCTCACCCATCCGTACCCACCCATGCATCTGTGCTCACCCACCCATCACCCATGTGTCCGTGCTCACCCATCCCTGCTCACTTATCCGTCACCCATGCATCCGTGTTTACCCATCCGTGCTCACCCATCCGTCACCCATGCATCCATGCCCACCCATCCATGCTCACCCATCCGTACTCACCCATCCGTCACCCATGCATCCGTGCTCACTCATCCGTCACCCATGCTCACCCATCCGTGCTCACTCATCCGCCACCCATGCATCCGTGTTCACCCATCCGTGCTCACCCATCCGTCACCCATGCCTCCATGTCCACCCATCCATGCTCACCCATCTGTCACCCATGCATCCGTGCTCACTCATCTGTCACCCATGCTCACCCATCCATGCTCACTCATCTGTCACCCATGCATCCGTGCTCACCCATCCGTGCTCACTCATCCATACTCAACCGTCCGTCACCCATGCATCCGTGCTCACTCATCCGTCACCCATGCTCACCCATCCGTGCTCACTCATCTGTCACCCATGCATCTGTGCTCACCCATCTGTGATCACTCATCCATCACCCATGCATCCGTGCCCACCCATCCAGCCATGCTCTCCCATGCATCCGCGCTCACCAATCCAATTGTGCTCACCCATGCAGCCTCATCCATGCTCACTCATCCAGCCTCATCCGTGTTCACCCATGCATCCGTGCCCACCCATCCATCCGTGCTCACCCATGCATTCGTGCTCACCCATGCATTTGTGCTCATCCATGCATTCGTGCTCAGCCATGCATCCGTGCTCTGCCATCCATCTGTGCTCACCCATGCATCCATGCTCCACCATCCTTCTGTGCTCACCCATGCATCCGTGTTTACCCATCCAGCCATGCTCACCCATGCATCCGTGCTCACCAATCCAGTCATGCTCACCCATGCAGCCTCATCCGTGCTTACCAATCCAGCCATGCTCACCCATCCAGCCTCATCCGTGTTCACCCATGCATCTATGCTCCGCCATCCATCCACGCTCACCCATCCATCCGTGCTCACCCATCCATCCGTGCTCAGCCATCCATCTGTACTCACCCATGCATGCGTGCTCACCCATCCATCCGTGCTCAGTCATCCCCATCTACGGCTTATTAACCCACATTCGTGCTCATCCATACCACAGCAGTTCTCATCCATGACACATCCATGCCACTACAGTACCCATCCGTGCCACTACAGCACCCATCAGTGCCACTACAGCACCCATCAGTGCCACCACAGTGCCTCAGAATAATGTAATAGGCAGTCAAATTAGATTTTAAATTTATGCCCCTAGAATGCCTGATGGTGCACCCTGTAAAAGTGTCACACATGTGGTATCGCCATACTCGGGACGAGTAGCAGAATATATATATTTTTGCTGGGTACATGCTGTGTGTTAGAAATATTGTATAAATGGACAACTTTGTGTAAAAAAAAAATTAATTTTCATTTTCTTTCCACATTTTCCAAAAACTTGTGGAAAAAATGAACCGTTCAAAAGACTCATTATGGCTCATAGAATATACGTTGGGGTGTTTACTTTCCAAAATTGGGTCATTTTTTTAGGCGTTTCCATTGCCCTGGTACTCCAGGACCTTCAAAAGTGCAAGAGGTAATAAGGAAATGATATGTGTAATTTATGTCCTTAGAACGCCTGATGGTGCTCCCTGCATGTTAGGCCTCTGTATGTGGCCAGGCTGTGTAAAAGTCTCACACATGTGCTATCTCCATACTCAGGAGGAGTAGCAGTTGGGGTGTAATTTGTGGTATGCATATGCTGGGTGTGAGAAATAATCTGTTAATATGACAATTTTGTGAAAAAAAAACTGCTTGATTTTGCAAAGAATTGTGGGAAAAAATGACAACTTCAAAAAACTCGCCATGCCTCTTACTAAATACGTTGGACTGTCTACTTTCCAAAAAGGGGTCATTTGGGGGTATTTGTACTTTCCTGTCTTGTTAAGGCCTCAAGAAATGAGATAGGCCGTCAGTGCATCAGGTGTGATCAATTTTCAGTGATTGGCACCATAGATTGTAGACTCTATAACTTTCACAAAGACCAAATAATATACACTAATTTGGGTTATTTTTACCAAAGGTATATAGCAGTATAAATGTTGGCCAAAATTTATGAAGAAAAATTACTAATTTGCAAAAATGTTGTAACAGAAATAAAGAAAAATGCATTTTTTTTACATAATTTTTGGTCTTTTTCCATTTATTGCTCAAAAAATAAACACCCCAATGGTGATTAAATACCACCAAAAGAAAGCTCTATTTGTGTGACAAAAAGGACAAAAATTTCATATGGGTACAGTGTAGTACAGGTATCCTCAAACTACGGCCCTCCAGTTGTTGCGGAACTACACATCCCATGAGGCATTGTAAAACTCTGACATTCACAGACATGACTAGGCATGATGGGAATTGTAGTTCCTGAACAACTGGAGGGCCATAGTTTGAGGACCCCTGGTGTAGTATGACGGAGTAATTGTCATTTAAAATGTGAGAGCACTGAAAGCTGAAAATTGGTCTGGTTAGGAAGGGGGTTTAAGTGCCCAGTGGTCAAGTGGTTAAAGCAGCCTACTAAGTTGGCTAGAACAAGCTCTTGTGGAAGACTATTCTATGTTTTTGCAACTCTTAGGGCTCATTTACACTGAAATGTTTATTGGGAAGTTACAGTGATAAAAACTGGTGCTTAGCAGTTTATCTTAGAAGACCATCTTCTTTTTACGCTCTCATAAAGCATATCTCTGTGCCTGGGAAACATAGACAACTTCTCACATGGCTGACATGGCTGACCAAGGTTTGTTTCCTCTTCCACAGTATGCAGATGTAGCAAGTCATACTGTACATTCTTATTTGCATATGTGTTCCAGATCAGTAACTCAGTGGGGTTAATTTACTAAAACTGTAGAGTACAAAATCTGCTGCAGCTGTGCATGGTAGCCATGTTTGTTGAATTATATAATATGATGTGGACTAAAAGCAGCAGCTTTCTGTAGGTTACTTTACAGCTGTGCTTTGAAATACATTTAAATAATAGGAAGGGATACAATCTTCCTTTTCTCCCAACAGCGATGGGTCTACTTGGCACAATCATTTATACAAAGGTTTCATCTAAGCATGTGGACAGTGCTGGACTTTCTTATTAGAAAGCCCAGAATGCGTTGCAGAATGTGTGTTTTGGAAACAGCCCAATATTAAATGCTTATTTTTTAAATTATTTTTTATATAAATAATTTAATATTAGATAAACATCTAAACCCAGAAAAAGTGGAAGTTAAAATGATTTATCCTTAATCTTGTTAAAGAGCAGCGACTGAATAGTAAAACCAAAAAGCAGGTAAAGGTAGTTCTAAACTGGTATCATGTAGCAGAAATTCCCCAAACAGCTCTACAACAAAATTGATTATTCAGAAAGAAAGTCTCAAAAGTAAAAAAAAAAAAAAAAAGGATAGAAAGAAGACTTTTAAAATATAAATTCTGCACAACGATATACACTACAGCATTGCTTTGATTAAAATTCACTTGTATGTCTTGGGTTTGTGCAGGTTTCAGCATGAAACAAACACTTCCAGCAGAGATGATTCATTCATTTAAAAGTACATATATTCATGTCTATATACTGAAGGTTTTTTTTTTTTGTTACAAGAAAATCTGCTATGTTGTGCATCTAATCTAACTAGTATTGAAAGCCCTGTGATTGCAGCCTACAACATTCTACGTTGTGGTAGAAAAATGCACAAAGTGTTTAAATGCTGATTAAGGTTCGGTTCAGATGTATGCGGCTGCATTCTGCGAGTGGGGCAGCCAATTAATTTCAATGGGCGGCCCTACCCATAGCAGGGGAAAAAGCCCCTGACTCCTTTTGTTAAAATTGCAGCACCATGCAGTTTGGCATGGGAGAAAACACACTGCAGATTCCAATGCGTGGGGTTCCATTAAGAACCAATGGCACCTCTGCCCATCTCCTAAAGAACAGTGTTTTCTCTGTGGATGAGCTGGACAGTAAGGGTGGACATAGTCAGCACCCTTAATGAGTGCCTGTCACAGCTCCCTTAGCTCTATTTACCTCTGCTGCACAAGAATATTATGGTGGCTGGGTGAGGGGTAGGGGGATCAGGAAGATGTCCAATAAATCAGAACACAGCAGCACAAGGGAGTACATTTAATCTTTACTAATTGTCAATATGAAGTACCGGTATATCATAAAAATGTGTTGTTAGTAATTATAAAAATGGCATTTACTTTCTGTACAAATAGTTTTATTCAAAGTAATTCCCCCTCTATTTGACCCTTCTTGACATTACCTTAGATCAGTATATTAAAAGTAAGTTGGTTAGGATAAGGACACAGCATGATGTTCATGTTGTTTCCTTTGTGTGAAATATGAAAAAGTGCAGTAACTGGTAAAAGGTAATTGCCCCTCCAGTGTTAATATTAATTGCAATATTGTAAAATGGAAATTAAGCCCTGCACTTCTCAGATTTTGGAGTAAAGATAACCACATATATAACATTTGTTTCAAAAACTATAATTACTCCAAACAATGTTTTTTTTTATAACTACTCCAAATGTTTTAATATTCCCTGTAGGGGTCACTGGTGAATAGGGATCCCCCACCCTGCACAGCCAGGCACACCGAAATTCCACAGCACACATAAGTCAGAAAACAGTCCAGCAACTTTGTTTGTTTTATTTATTAGGGGTATTCAACTTGGATGGGAATAGGGATATTAGGGGATGCCCACTTGACTCATGAGCAAAAGGAACTCTTCAGGGACACAACTATATACAGTCTATAAACACTCCTCTTCTACCTCCTGCACAAATCTTGTTTGCAGAAATACTCAGGTCCAGCTGGAACACTGTTTAGGTAGGATCTGACAGGGCACTGTCAGATCCAGCAAAAGCCCACTGCAGGCATGGACCACAGGTCCCTTTTGGTGTGTAGAAAAGTCTCAGTGTCCAGCTACCTTCCTGTGGCTACTGATCCCAGCACCACCTCTTCAGGCACTGCCAGCCCACCTGGCTGAAGCTGCTCCTTTTACTAGCCCTCATGGTCCATTTTCCAGTCCTCTCAGACTGTCTCTCAGTCGTCCCTGACTGTCTTCTCCCTGGAGATCTCCTGGACATGGTCCCTGGCTCCTGCTGTCCTCACACCTGCTCCCGTGCCACTGGACAACATTCCTCCTTTTGTTGTGAGAGGATCCCTCCTGCACCCAAGCCCTAGGCCCAAGGTCACCCCCCCAGACTAGGGGGCTACCCTCAAAGGCCTCTGACAGCTTCCTCAGCACATCTCCAGCTTCCACCAGATCTCCCCTGCCCCTGCTGTCCTGACCCTGAGTATTTAAGAGGTCATCCCCCCTGCCAACCCAGTTGGCTGGGTATTGATTGGGGCCCTCATCAATACCCTAGGAAGCTCCATCTAACCTCCGTCCCATTCTTCTGGAAGTTTCTGCAATTCTCCAGCAGTAGGGGGAGGTATCAGAGATGCTGCCTGATGAGTCACTCCAGCCTTGCTGGAACACTCACACTGACCCAGATTTAAACACACAGGCTTAGCTGCCAGCCAAGCCAAACAATTCACCTACACTACAGGAAAAAACTAGCACAGCTAGAAAAATAGCTCCTGGGACCAGGAGCAAGGGAATCCCACAACAAAATAGAGGGAGGGGAAAAAGGGATACAACTTGGACAGGGGCTGTTCACAAATAAATTAAGCATGTAGAAAAATAGACAGGTACTCTTTAGCAAAAAAAAAAATATGTACAACACGTATTACTGTATTTACATCCTAGCTACAGGTCCCTGCACATACACACATACTTCAGCTGGAGCACCTCCCCCTAAAGGGAAGCCCTCCCAGCAAACTGAAATTGTTGAGTCAATGATGAGCAGTGTGAACTGCCATTCACAACGATACCTGCAACAGAATAGACAAGAAAACAAAATTCTACCACTAAACTGGCTAACTATTCACACATTCTGTCAGCAGGCAGAAAATAAAAATTAAGCACACTTTTTTTTGTTTGAGTCTCTGATGGGAGGAACCCAGGTGGATTGTTAGGTGCGAAAAGGACCAGGGGCTTCAGTCCGAGCAAGCCCTGAATGGGGGGGGGGGGCACTAACTGGTTGCTGCCTAGCTCCCCAGTGCCCATCAATGCTGACCACTAAACTGACCTACCTGACACATACACTGACCTACCTGACCATTACACTTACCTACCTGCCACCTATGCTGACCCCTACACTAACCTACCAGACCCCTACACTGACCTACCTGGCACCTATACTGACCTACCTGACACCTACACTGACCTATCTGACCACTACACTGAGCTACCTGACGCATACACTGAGCTACCTGACACCTACCCTGACCTACCTGACACATACACTGACCTACCTGCCCCTACACTGACCTACCTAACACCTACCCTGACCTACCTGACACCTACCCTGACTTTCCTGACACATACACTGACCAATATAACGTGAAAATGGCTGGGCTACCCACAAGAACAATAGTGAAAAGGACACAGCTGCAACTGCAACAAGTGTGAATTCTACACCAACATAATAATAAAAATAAAAATAAATTGCGCTTGTGTAAAAATAAGTCAATCGGCACATCCCGTGCATGTGTTTAGATGAAATATAGCAATAAAAACAAAATTAAAAAGAAAAAGAAAAAAGAGCATATGCATATATCTAAGTCCAAAGTCCAATCTTATTAGAAAAGGTAGGTGCAATAAAGATGTGAGCCTTGTCCAAATAGCCGTGACCAGTAAACATCCACCACACCACCACTTCAGTGACAGATCCTCCACCAATAGAGATGTGCCCTTACGGGACCCCTGGACCCCTTATTATAGGGGGTCAGGGAACACCTGTGTGGCTATAAGACCTCCATTAGGCCACAGATGCTGGCCTCCTCAGCGTTGTCTTCCGGATATGTATAAACCTCCGTTGAGCTCAATAAAAACAGAAGGGCCGCAATAGTGTAATAACGTTTAAAAGCAAATAGGTTTATTTAAAAATATTGCACTTACAAACTTCCAATGAAAAGATCGCAGACAACAGATATTCCACGTTCGTTCGTTCAGCGGTGACCTGGAGACATCACTTCCGCCCTATCGATTTCGTCACAAACGGACGTCTTCCGGGGCATGAAGGATGTCTTACATCACCGCTTCAAATAACTATCTGTGTGTTCCAATGGGCCAATTCCTACGTTCGTCTGGAACGGAGCCCCTCCCATATCTCACATAGGGAACGAGCGCATGTACACGTCCGAACGTGCCTGGTTGCATCACGACAATGCGACATGCACGAAAAACGGAACTCCCTTTGTTTGCATTCCAAAACAAAGCCCAGAAATGTATATTCTCACAATGGCCCATCAGAGAAAAGAAAAAGGGGCCTGTATCTTAACATGTACCCGGACATACAAACGAACGTTAGTCGTAACGGTAATGTGACCAAAAAAATGTAATAAAGGCTTTCTCAAGCCAAAAAAAACACAAACCTCACTATGATTTTCAAGGGAAAAAAAACGCTCGTATATTTTCGGTTCTAAAAAATTACAAAAAAATGGGAGGGGGAAAGTCCAGAAACAACATTGTGCCCATACAATAATACAAAAAACATACAATAAACACATTAAAAAATACAATAAAAATATTCATATGTTAAAAACCTTTGTACATATCAAACATGTACATAATAATCAAAGCAGGATATATAGGTCTCAGTACTTTATACCAACTATATTACCGTATATACTCGTGTATAAGTCGACCCGTGTATAAGCCGACCCCCTACTTTTGCCCAAAAAATATGGGAAAACGTATTGACCCGCGTATAATCCTAGGGTGGGAAATGCAGCAGCCAGAACACAGGGACAGGGAGCCAGAACACAGGGATTTTAGCCAGGACACAGGGATATTAGCCAGGACACAGGGATATTAGCCAGGACACAGGGATTTTAGCCAGGAGACAGAGACTGTAGCCAGAACACCTAAGGGATGATTAAGGTAGTTTCACATTAAACAGAGCTGTGCTGCTTCTAAGAGCCATTCTGTGCTTGTAACTGTGACTAATCACATTGGAATGTAGAGAATGCTGAGAGAGAGCTGCAGCTCTTCACTGAGATCAGGAGGAACAGCTAACATCAGCTTGTTCCGCCCACCTGCCGACATCAAGCTGAAAATCTGACACCTCTCTCAGCATTCTCTACATTCCAATGTGATTAGTCACAGTTACAAGCACAGAACGGCTCTTAGAAGCAGCACGGCTCTGTTTAATGTGAAACTACTCATCACCCACAGACACTGACTCGGGTATAAGCCGAGGGGGGTCTTTTTCAGCACAAAAAATGTGCTGAAAAACTCGGCTTATACCCGAGTATATACGGTAATTAGGTATACTTCAAAAAAAAAAGGAGAAGGAAAAGGAAGTCAAAACTTAAGGCCTTATATATATATCGATCAGGAATTGTCAGATCTATATTTAGACCAGAAGGGGAGTAGCTCTTAAGGAGAAAAATCCACCTGGACTCCATCCTGGATAACTCTCTCACCCTGAGGCTACCTCTCCAATGTGGTACAAAACAGTCGATTCCCATAAACAAAGTCCCTGTGGGATCCCATGCATGTACCCTATCATAATGTCTGGATACACTATGATTTTGTATCCTTTACGGATGTTGGCCAGATGTTCACAGAGTCTAACGCCAAGGGCCCTCGTGGTCCTGTCCACATATTGCAGGCCACAAGGGCACTGTAGCAGATAGACTACGTGGGTGGTCCTACAGCTGATGAAGGACTCGATGGTATACTCCTTATTGGTGACAGTAGATGAAAAATTTAAAACCTCCCTCCTCTGATGTCCATTTACATAACAGGCTTGGCACTGGCCACATTTATAAAATCCCTACACTGACCTCTGATTTCTTGACAGTTGACACTCCTGCAGCTCAGGCTGTTCAGCCTTACCTGTAGTGTGTGGCGTGCACATCCCTCATGACCATTCAAGAGATAGCCCTGCCTGCAGGCACCAGGCAGCCAGGAAAGGAGAGCCGTTGCCCATTTACACAGAGCAAGCAGGGATCTCCCAGTGTCTGGCGCAGCCGCAGTGTCATTCCTGCTTCCTGGACCCGGCGCTGCCTATGATGGACGTCACACGTCCCATGGTCCCAGCATTGGACCAGTGTGATGTCGTATCATAGGCGCTGCCGGGTCCAGGAGACGGGACTTGGTGTCACTCACTCGGCTTGATCCCTGCCCGTCTTTGTAAATGGCCGCTTGAGCTTTGGGCTAATCATTAATTTATGAATGGGACCCACATGGGGCTCCAGCCCCCCTCAGCCCCCCTTTCAACGCCACTGGAGGAACCCCTTCCTTTTGCTATGAGGCCCTTTTCAAAAGTGTTGTATCAATACATTAGGCCTCACCCAGAGTTCTTCAGGTGGGGATGGGTCATCCATCTGGTATGGCAGGGTGCTAGGCCGGCCTAGTCCGTAAGTAACAAAGACCACAGACAGCAATCTTACAGCTGCAAAACTACCTGCAAACTAAAATCTCCCATCAGTCCTTCACAGGTAAAAGTTAGGGTTGGATCTAGCGCACAGTCGAGCTATACCCCTTATGCTATTGTCCTTAGATATTAGGAAGGCGTTCAACACTTTATCATGGACATATTTGAAAGAAAACCTCCATTATAGGGGCTTGGTTGATTCCTTCCTGAGTTGGGTAGATAAGTTGTATTCCCAGCCGACGGCCTCAGTCAAATATATGGAGTACGAATCCCCTAAATTTCCCATTTCACAAGGTATGCGTCAAGGTTGCCCATTCTCTTTATAATAGCCCTTGAACCTTTAGCGGAACACATTTGCTTGCATCCCGATATTCGGGTGTGGAACTGGCTGGAGTGAATCATAAATTGACAATGTTCGCTAATGATGTCCTAATGTACAGTTGTGCTCATAAGTCTACATACCTTGGCAGAATGTATGATTTCTTGACCATTTTTCAGAGAATATGAATGATAACACAAAAACCTTTCTTTCACTCAAGGTTTAGTGTTTGGCTGAAGCCATTTATTATCATTAAACTGTGTTTACTCTTTTTAAATCACAATGACAACAGAAACTACCCAAATGACCCTGATCAAAAGTTTACATACCCTGGTGATTTTGGTCTGATAACATGCACACAAGTTGACACAAAGGAGTTTGAATGGCTATTAAAGGTAAACACCCTTACCTGTGATCTGTTTGCTTGTAATTAGTGTGTGTGTATAAAAGGTCAATGAGTTTCTGGACTCCTGACAGACTCTTGCATCCCTGACCCAGTGCTCCACTAACGTTTCTGGATTCTGAGTCATGGGGAGAGCAAAAGAATTGTCAAAGGATCTGCGGTAAAAGGTAGTTAACCACTTCAATACTGGGCACTTAAACCCCCTTCCTTCCCGGACCAATTTTCAGCTTTCAGCGCTGTTGCAGTTTGAATGGCAATTGCGCGGTCATGCGACACTGTACCCATATGACATTTTTATCATTTTTTTCACACAAATAGAGCTTTCTTTTGGTGGTATTTAATCACCCCTGGGTTTTTTTTTTTTTGCGCTATAAATTAAAAAAAGACAAAAAATTTTCAAAAACAATGCATTTTTCTGCGTTTCTGTTATAAAATTTTGCAAATAAGTAATTTCTCTTGATAAATTTTGACCAAAAATGATACTGCTACATTTCTTTGGTAAAAGTAACCCAAATTGGAGTTTATTTGGTGTTGGCGGACAGACAGATGTGACGGGGACTGTGACAGATGTGACGGTGACATACAGATGTTTTGTGTATGGTGACAGATGTTTGGGGACTGTGACAGATGTTTGGGGACTGTGACAGATGTTTTGGGGACATACAGATGTTTTGGGGACTGTGACAGATGTTGTGTATTGTGACAGATGTGATGGGGACAGACAGATGTGATTGGGGACATACAGATGTTTTGGGGGCTGTTTTATGGGGACACTGACATGTATGTGGACAGGGGTATCAGTGTGCTTGGTGCACTGTGTGGGGGGCGATCTGTGACAGCTTTCTGCATGAAATCCTCACCATGCAGAAAGCTGTCACAGAACTGCAGCTTCCCCCCCTTCACCCCCCCCCCCCCGCACTGAGCTCTCACTGAGCTCGGCGGGGGAGAACTGTCACAGAGACGTTGATTGGACACAGCCGTCACATGATCGGGAGGGCCAGTCACTGCGCCCGTATCCCAATCTCTGCTCATAATGATCACAGGATCCAGCAGCAGCGCGGAGCGTGGCCGCGCTGCAAGCTCCCGTTCTGCAGGACGTAAATACACGTCCTGTTAGAACGGGGAAGTTCCCACCCGGCCGTATATATGCAGTGGCCGGGTGGGAGGTGGTTAAACTACATAAAACAGGAAAGGGATATAAAAAGATATCCAAGGAATTGAGAATGCCAAACAGCAGTGTTCAAATTCTAATCAAGAAGTGGAAAATTAGCAGTTCTGTTGAAACCAAACCACGGTCAGGTAGACCAACTCAAAATTTCAGCCACAACTGGGCTTTTTGTCAAGAGGAATGGGAAGCTTTACCATCTGAGAAGATAAAGAGCCTCATCCACAAATACCACAAAAGACTTCAAGCTGTTATTGATGTTAAAGGGGGAAGTGCAAGCAAAAATCAAAAAGAGAGGAAAATTGGGACTTTTTAGGTCATCACTGTGGTTACCCAAGCAGAAACATGAAACAGTGAAGTATAAATAAAATCAGTATTTATTCTATTACATAGATATAAAGTTCAACACATATAATATAAAAAGTGTAGCAATCGATACAAATGGCACTGTGGACATGACTGAACGAAATCCGTCCAGTTCCCGGTCGTCCTCAAATAGGCAACCAGTATCATATTAAGGCTCCAGAATGCAATAAAGCTTCTTTGCCACAAGGAGATTGCGACGTGTTTTGCTATGTGCTTTCTCAGGCTATCCGGAGGTTGAGTAATAGTCAATCCCAGGCCAATACATGAGAAAGCCCCCTGGATAGCCGGACGTGTAGATCTTTTTTATGTTAGCATGCCACATATGGAGAGGGGGGGAGGAAGTAACCCCCAGATATATCCCCGCTGGAGTGCCCTGAACGCAGTGCACGGATTCCTGGAACTCCAGGCGTAGGGATGGGTGATTATATAGAGAGAGGAAGAGTGGCCCCTTTATACCCAATGGGAAGGAAGCCAATACACAACCCCATTCACACCCTGAATGCCAGAAAAATTATGATCTCGTCTACTGGGAAAAGGTCCTCTTATCTATAACACAACCCCATTCACCCCCTGAAAGTCAGAAAAATGATGATCTCGTCTACTGGGAAAGGGTCCTCCTCTCTATAACACGTGTCCAGGGAGTCTAGTTTTGGTCACGAGGCATCCTCACCTCTGAGGCATCTGAGGTTCTGAGGCATCTTCACCTGGTTACCTTTTGTTTTAGTCTGAAGCTATTAGATACATCATTTAAGTGACCTACTTGTCTGTGGTATAAATGTTATACTCCTCAAATTATTGTTCTCCACTGGCTTTGGCATCTATTTGCTGTTTTGGGAGTCTGTTTTTATACAATAAAAATATTGTGAAAGAAAAGTTAGGGTTGGGCGATACGGAACTCTCTTTCCACTCCACATTCCCCCTTGTTCCCTATCGTAGGCAACCCACGGTCCCCCTCCCCCCGGTTTGAATTTCCATGCGTTCAAGACCCTACACCAAGGAGGGCATGTTTAGGTATCACATTTTCTAATGGCAGGATCGTGGCCCTCCATAGAGACATTGAGAAGTAACATGGGCCCCTTCCAGCTTCCGCTTTGGACCGCTCTCCAATTAAGATATTTTCTCAATTCCCTCCCAAACCTACAACGTTTCAACAGTCCCCTAACAACCTTTGAGGAATACTGTTCAGACAATGGCACCCTCACTCAAGTTCTATCTAAAACATACAACCTCTTAAACTGCCTGGCTAAACAACCAAATTTACCATATATACACAAATGGGAAAAGGATTTGAAACGCACATTTACACCTTCTCAAATTTAACACATCCTCAAGTTTTCACTAAAATCATCGATCTGCACAAAAATTCAAGAGACCAACTCTCTCTCTGACAAGGTGGTACCTCACTCCTCACCTACACAAATATTACCCAGCTACATCTGACCTCTGCTGGAGATGCCAGATGGACAGAGGAACGTTGCTTCACATATATTGGTCTTGCCCTAAGTTAACCCACTTTTGGGCCACAGTTAAAGAAATCACTCAAAAATTCACGGAATATAACATTCCTGATGATCCGGCCTTTTTTCTACTACATGTCTCCACTATCTCTGCTAAACTTTATAACACATTCATTGTGCAGCACCTCTTGAATGCAGCAAAATCCTGCATCCCACTCCGCTGGAAGAAACAATTACTGCTGTCTACGGCTAGTTGGCTCCGAAAGGTGGAGGATATTAATAAAATGGAAGATCTAGTACTTCCTGCGTAACACCAGCAGGAAAAATATTCCAAGACTTGGGAACTCTGGAATCAGAGGGTAGGGCCCTCCTCGGAACATAGTATCTTAACTACGTTCTGCTGCTTGCATACCGGGGTTATCCTGAACCAACATTACCCCTGCCCTCTCCCCCTTCCTTCCCCTCCCTCTTCTTTCCCCCTTTTCCCCCCATCCTCCCATCCACTCCTTCTTTCCCTTTTTCTTCCTTTTATTCTTCTCTCAACTGTTCTTGTTTTTTGAAAAATGGGAAAATGGTAGTGGGCAATTTCCGGTCTTGATCCATAGATTAACCATACTCTCATGTGACAAACCATAGACAGTAGATATCTGAAAGTTATGATTATTAGTACTAGTAATAGTAATAGTACTCTTTTTGTTTTTTTCTTGAGATCTGCTTGTAACCAATGTATTCTTCAAACTGACTCCCTGCTAGACGCAAAAGTTGTCTGTTGATGTGTTCAATGCCTATACAATGTGGATGTAATGGCTTGTTTTTGTCTGTCTTGGGTTCTAATAAAAACTACATTTGAAAAAAAGAAAAGTTAAGGTTGGGCAACCTTAGGCAACAGAGTGGCTCTTAGGGGGTTGTCCTGCTTTCACAACCATCACCCTGTCTTTATAGATTGCCTGCCCCAGCCTCCATTCTTGATGAACGTCCTGAAACCAGACACAAGTGTTGGGTAACCTCACTACCCACTGCTTGTATGCAGCTGCTTGGTCTGCGTGGTAAAGGGTCTGTTGAGGAAAGTCTGTCTGACACTGACTGGGATCTTTGCAACTCCTCCGGTCCCTTCAACTGGATCTGGTACATTCAACACCTCGGATAGGATTTCCATCTTCTCCTTACTCTCACTCTTCTTCCGAGCTATTGTGTGATGGCCAATCTGCAAACTCATCATCCAAGGGCCCGAATTCTGCCTGCAGTCTGGGCGACCCCCAGTCTATGCACCCACCACTACCATTCCCCACAGGCTCACTTAAAGATATACTGTCTTCCTGTAAAGGCCCCTTCCTAGCGGGGCTGGCAGGGTTAACGGGCACGACTGGCACTTCAGGGATGTCATCTAGCTCTTGCTGGGCAGTACCCACAGGCGCCAAGACCCCGACTGGGCTGCAAGCCATGGCAGACTTCCAACTCTCTTCCCCAATGTCACTGTTCTTTGCAGGGGAGTCACCAGCCTCAGACTCAGCCTCGCCTTGTACAGATATTCCCAGACCTGCTCCGGCCATCTGTGGCTGAATGGCGCAGAGTCCTGGCCGCAGGTCCACATTGTAGTCCAGTGGCCGCTGCCCACTGAGTGTCAGTCTGGTGAGCGGCTCATTATAGTGTCTGCATCAGATCTGGGCGCTGACCACCGCAGTCGGTATTCTGCATTCAGGACATAGCAGGCACAGCCGCTCTGTCCCTTCGATCAATCCGAGGGTGAATCCCCCTCAATGCTCAAGCCATACACAGGTGTCCACCAGTGTCCACTCCTGTGGATCAGGCAACCAGGTCTGTGCAGGGTACATACGTGCACCTTCCACCAATTTGGACCTCTCTCTCTCTGTAAGCAGGGCACCCTGGGTCTCCTCTGGGGCATGGATCCACCCCCAAGCTTCCACACTGATTGACACCCACAGTGCTGATAAGCAGTCCTTTTCCCATGCGCTCTGCTGTAACCCATTGTTAGCTGTACTGAAGTCTGCAGGCACTAGTATGATGATGATAACACATACACTGGCACTTGCAGAACTTGTCCGGACATGCCACTCGGCTCTGTGCCTGAGCAACTGGGAACAGGTGGCAGCAAGCGTATACTGTGCTTACCATGAGTAATAGCAAAGTCTGTAGCACATATCTCACAGTAGTTAGCAGGGTTAGAACAGTCCTTGGCATCAGCTATGGTTGGGCACCTGACAGACCCCTTCCCATAGGCACTGTAATCCAAGGGCGCTGTCGCTCGCCGTGGTTTCCACGGGTGACAGCAGATGGTACAGTTCACTGAGTAGCAGGTTCAACAAGTGTCCATCCCAGCCATGCTTGGGGCAACTGAGTAAGCATGGCAGCAGTAGCTCCAGCAGCTGCTCCCGCTGGTTGCTAGGGGCAATGGCACTTGGTTACAGCAACACAGTCACAAGTAGGCAGAGCATGCAAATTCTTTTCCCCATTTTTAACCTCTGCATTGGTCCTGGAACAAAGTGCAATTTCTGGCTGGTTGAAAACTCTGGTTGCTAGGAGCAATGGCTGTCAGGTTCCGGTGGGCAGATATCCCGGACAACACCCCCAAATGTAGCCCTACCTCTGTAGGAGCCACTGGTGACTAGGGGTCCCCCATCCTGCACAGCCAGGCACACTGAATTTCCACAGCACACTTGGGTCAGGAAACAGTCCAGCAACTTTGTTTGTTTTGCTTATTAGGAGTATTCAACTTGGATGGGGATAGGGATATTATGGGAAGCCCACTTGGCTCATCAGCAAATGAACTTTTCAGGGACACAACTATATACAGTCTATATACACTCCTCTTCTGCCTCCTGTACAAATCTTGTTTGCAGAAATACACAGGCCCAGAGGGCACTCTGTCAGATCCAGTGAAAAGCCCACTACAGGCAGGGGCCGTGGCCCCCTTTTGGTGTGTAGAAAAGTCTCGGTGTCCAGCTACCTTCCTGTGGCTACTGATCCCAGCACCACCTCTTCAGGCACTGCCAGCCCATCTGGTGCAGCAGCCCTTTTCACTAGACCTCCTGGCCACTATTCCCTCCCAGACTGAGTCTACAACCATCTTAGACTGTCACTCCTCAGTTGTCTCAGGCTATCTCTCAGTCCTCCCTGACTGTCTCACTCACCAGCCACCCGACTGTCTTCTCCCTGGAGATCTCCTGTACTTGCTCTCTGGCTCCTGCTGTCCTCACACCTGCCTCCGTGCCACTGGACAGGACTCCTCCATGTGCACCTGAGCCCTAGGCCCGGGGTCACCCCCCCAGGCTAGAGGGCTACCCTCAAGGGCCTCTGACAGCCTCCTCAGCTCTCCATCCCCAGCTTCCACCCAATCTCTGCTGCCCCTGATGTCCTGACCCTGAGTATTTATGAGGTCCATCCCCCTTCCAGCCCATTTGGCTGGGGATTGGTTGGGGCCTTCATCAATACTCCAAACAGCTCCTCCTAAGCTCCCTCCCATTCTTCTGGAAGATTTGCAAAGTTCCAGCAAGTAGAGGAAGGCATCAGAGATGCTGCCTGATGAGTTATTCCAACCTCCCTGAATCACTCAACCTGACCTAGATTCAAACACACAGGCTTAACTGCCAGCCAAGCCAAACAATTTACCTACACTACAAAAAAAAAAACTATCACACTAAGCTAGAGGGAGCTACACATGTTTAGGTTACCTCCTGAAATACATTTTTACTGCATTTGCAGCACCTCTAGGCCCAGGTTTCAGTTTTGTACAGGAATTTTGGTCTACTCTTACATGCATTTGGTTTCAAAAACTTTTTTCTATCATAAAATCTTTTTCCAGTCTGTAACCATGCTTGTATATTAGAAATTATTGTTTTACTGCATGATCTAGGTCAGCTTCAGGTTATTTCTTCAAATTCTTTCTTTGTCATTGTGTCACATATGATATTTTAGGAGACTATACAGTCATTTGTATAATTACTGCACTTTTGGGTTTATATGCACATTTTTATCTGCTTTTTTGCACATTTTTTTACTCATTGGGTGGAAGCACGGTTTAACCCTTACTTCTTGCCCAAAAGGACTGGGAAAGTCAGATCAGCTACATGAGCCTGAAAGACCAAGATAGGGTCTGGGAGGCAGAGAAACTTGAGGTAGCTAGTGGGTCCAGGAGGGTTGGAGGAAGTTTGGAAGTTTATGGAGGAAGCCTGGAAGTCTCAGAAAAAGTGAGTAATCCCTGGGGTGGGGGGTTTGGAGAACCCTGTTTGGAGGCCCGGATTGGGCCTGTTCAGCAGAATACTATGAGTGAGTCTTAAGAGCCAGGTGGCTTGGTATTTTTAGTCATTTGTGTTTTGCTGAAGAAGAACCCCTGTGTGGGAAATCCATTTTTGTTGGACTGGAACTCTGTTTTTCTATTTAATAAAAGTGGGTTACCAGACCCTTAAAAATAGTTCATACTGACGTGAGCTCACTTTAAAAACACATCTACCACAACAGCTAAACATCCCCCATATCGAATTTTCTGCACACAACAGTCCTTAAAGCGGAAGTGAGTAACTCAACACCAAGTTCATTACATGAACTTGAGATACTGCATATATATATATATATATATATATATATATATATAGTATATATTATACATATATATGAGAAAATGTGTATAAAATATATAGTAAATACATAAAATGTAGAGTATGTAAATATTACTTGATATATAATATATATAACTATATCTATAAATGTATGAAAAAAATATGTAAAAATTACATATTTAAATAAAAAGTATATATATATATATATATACGCATATAAAGCACCGTAGAAAAAGATGTGTATATATATATATATATATATATATGCACATAGGTAATGTATGGGTAGGGGGATAATAGCATGTTGCATGAAAAAACTGAACTATAAAAATAAAATAAAAAACCCCCGCACATCCATGCTAAGTGTCTAATATACGTATATAAGGTACTGGTAAGAGTATATGTAAAAATTATATATATATATATATATATATATATGAAAGATATTAATGGGCAATATCCACAGCAAATGAATGTATCACAAGTCATCTTATACACTTAATACTATTGGGGATACTCACAACATCAAGGAGCCCACTACCCCCAAAAAATATATATGCGTAGGAAAGAGACTCCTGGAAAAAAATAGAAAACACACACAATTATCAATCTGCTGTGGGTAAAGATAGAGGAGATAGCCTTACAACAAAAGGATTTTTTGCCATGCTGGACAAAGTGGCATGTTTTACAAAGGGCCTTACGGCACTGATACATCCCCACCAAAGGTATCAGTACAAGCTAGCTAGATCCAGTATCTATTGGTTTAAGTTTACTGGGGACAATTTTATTTTTAAGGCTAGGGGCCTTCCGATAAGTAACCCTGGGGCGTTTGGGGAGGATAGTATTCAGGTGTGGGTCCTGTTGCAAAATGTTCCAATGGTTGGTAAGAATTCTCTCCATCTTTTTGTATTGAGAATGAAAAGTGGTAATAAATCTGGTGGAGTGGTCATAGAATTCATGAGCTTGATCTATCAAAGGTTCTCTGGATATTGTTTGTCCAGAAATTTCTTTTTTAGTGCCATAGTGCCACACTTTGTTCCACATAATCAGAATCTAACATGCAGTTCTTTCACAACCAACAGTACTGCCCTTTGGGGATGTTTTGGATCCACTTAGGATAATGGCAACTATTGTGTTGTAGGAAAGAGTTGCCGGCCGTAGGTTTTGAACAATTTTTTGCATGAATAGTGTCGGCAATATGGCCCAGTTCTAAATCCAGGAGTGCCAAAGTATTGGGCTTGGTGATATATGTAAATGATAAATCATAAGGGCTGTTTTTACAGTGGTCAACAAATCAGGTGATCAATTCTGTAGAACCCTCCCAAATGATTATAATATCATCTATGTATCTTCTAAAGAACACAATATAAGCAGGGAAGGGATTCTTTTGCCAGATATAGTGGGTTTCCCAATAACTCATAGCCAGGTTGGCATATGAGGGGGCAAAATTGGCCCCCATAGCGGTTCCCTGCAGCTGTAGATTAACCATCAACATTTAAATAATTATGGGTTGAACAAAATCCAGTGGCTTCCAGAATAAAGGATGCCTGTCTGGGGTTGATTAATGGATCCTGTGCAAGGAAGTGTTCCAAAGCCATCAGACCAAAATTGTGGGAAATGGAGGTGTACAAAGAGTTTACATCTAGGTAGAGCCACACATAGGTGGATTCCCATTTGTATGGAGATAAAAGTTCCAGGAGGTGTGTACCATCTCTGATGTATGATTGCAATTGGAGAACCAGAGGTTGTAGGTTGTAGGTATTAATAGACCCAGCCGATAGCTCTGAGACCCCAGAATATGGATTATTTACCCCCCGGACCTGGCCAACGCCAACACATTACCATATACCATTGGGCACCCAAGCCCTTAAGGACACTACTCTTATAATGCCCAGTTCAGCCCCGGACATCTTTAAAGACAAAATGCCATTCAGCCCTCAGACAAGTACAAACATCCAGCCATGTCATCTGGATCCCCCATAATGATTTTCATGTGTTTTTGTGATTTCTCTATTTGCATGTATTCCCCATGTTGACTTGACAAATGACCCTACATGTATTCTAGGGTCTATAATATGGCTTGTTATACTTAATCCCCTGGGTGTACAACCTCCAAGGGGGGGGG
>BLSH010002567.1:167808-179431 GCA_018402905.1 Glandirana rugosa
TTGTGTCCTTCCCATCACTAAGCCGCTGCGCAACGCCCCGAGGCCGGGGAAGAAGTCCGGCACACGATCGGTATGACCTCGTCCCCCGGCCTTTCATTTTGATTCATTTTCAATTCATCATTGTTTATTCAAATGTTATTCTGCACTCATACCAGCCAGCCACCTATCGCTATTGTACGGGAATTCTCATCCTCATCAGCCAGTTCCACGCCCATACAGGGTTAAAAAACGCTTAGGAGGAGGCGGGCTTTCAAACCTTACTCCTCCCATCTTGTTGCCTATAAATTCTCCCTGCTCCAGTATGGCTAGCACACGGCCTGAAGAAGGGGCCGGAGCCCCGCAACGCGTCGCCGAATCACTACCCTTCCTGTGTTTAACTGGACAAGAGGAGACTTTTGGCTCTCTGCTGGGAACGAACGGACCGGAACGATCGGTACTTCCATCAGTGGCTTGGATGAGGAAACGCCGGGAGCCACCAATGCTTCCTTCCCACCGCATCACCGCCAGGCAGTTCCTTCTTCACCCCAGGAGCACCTCCTCCAGGACTCCCACACAGCCAGCAGTGGCTTGAAACTGCAACGCTTACCTGAATACTACCATTGTGAGTAGGTTTTTACCACTTTTAATAAATTATGTTTTTACTCCAATACTGCACTTAGAGGCGCACTTTTTGTTCTTTGTCATTAACGGAGAGATGCCTATTGGCTTCTGCTACTAATCCACCCTATTTTGCAGAACTATTCCTCCTCCTTTGTCAGCAGATTTTATGATAACACCAGATGTATGTATAAAGGTTTTTAGAACTTTTATTTCAGAAGGGTAAAGATTTTGGTTGTAATGAGTAGTGTGAGATGATGAGTGACACAACTTTAGAAGAACAACATATACAACCCTATAGAAGCTTTCCAGGTAGGGGACTTTAGCATTGGCAGGGTAGAAAACTGATTTTGGTTTAAGAGTAGAGTCAACTATAGGCGGAGAGGTGACCAAAATGTTGTGTAAATAAACTGAGTGCACCGTCATCTATAGACAGTGAGTCCAATGTATTCATAATATCAATATCAAAATCAAAAATACTCAACGATGAAGTGGGTGAACCAGGTTTTGTGTGGTGCTAATCTGGAATTGGTTTTTCTTTAGTTTGTTTAATATGATAGTATCTTTTAAGGGTCAGGTTCCGATTATACCTATTTAGATCCTTAAATAACATAAACGGATTGGGTTTATTGGTAGGGGCAAAATGAAGTCTTTTACTGAGAAGTGTAGTATCGACAGTTGAAAGAACACGTGCAGACAAATTGAAGATCTTCACAGTTTTTGGGATTTCTGGGCATTTTGTGTTTTTTTCCCCTACTGCACGGCCGTGTCTTCCACACCTACGTGGGCAAGCGGCACCGCAGCGCCTGCAGAGACTGCAGCAGAGGAACAGAGGATCCGCTAACCTACATCTAGCTTTGAGATGTCTCCCCCACAGATGTGCCTGTTTTATTCCACTCAAATGTGAGTTTCCACTCCGTTTTTAACCAATAAATTGTTTTAACCTTCTACACTTAGAGCCGCCCCTCTCCCTTGTCTTTGTTTCTTTTTATGGGTTTTAAAACAAGATTTTTAATTTACAATAACTTCCAAACAGAGAAGTGACGAGTGCACACCTGGTTCATCAGGTCATGAGTTTCTCCCCACATGACAGTGACCAGACAGTTGCCCTTGATTAGCAGCCAGAACCGCACTGCTTTTATATTTCACCTGCAGGTAAATCTACCTGTTGAGCAGCATTTACTGTAAGGCACTACACCTTCCACACCTTGTGCTCAAACCAGTTAAACAGCACAGACTGGTCAGAGTCTCAGTTGCCAAAAGCAACATATTTTTTAATTAGAGGATGTTCATTCTTAGTCCTTTTTTTCTCAAATCAATTCTTCATCCTCAATGGACTCATAGTGCAAGAACAGACAGTGATGAGTCTGGCTTGAGCCCTGTTAAAGCCCAACTCTATAGCTCTGCATTACTATCCCAAATCAGGCACCATCCCTCCCAAAAGATTCATTTCTCCTTTATACAGTGCTAGTCTTTTTCCTAACTGAATGACACCCAGAACCATCGAAATCACTTCCTATGGGAATGCTTCCTAGACAGCACAACATTTATATACTTTCTTTTTTGAGCTCTGTTGCACTGGACAAGAAAAGAAAGGGCTTGTGATGTCAGTGGACCTGCCAGAGACTGCAAGAAAAAATGTATGATAGGGTTTTTTTTCTAAAGGCAGGGTCTTTGGGAAGGTGGGAATGGAAGGGCAGGTAGAGGATGTGAGAAAAAGTGGACTTGTGGTTTAACCACTTCAGCCCTGGAAGGATTTCACACGTTAGGACCAGAGCACTTTTTGCGATTCGGCACTGCGTCACTTTAACTGACAATTGCGCGGTCGTGCGACGTTGTACCCAAACTAAATTTGTATCATTTTTTCCCCACAAATAGAGCTTTCTTTTGGTGGTATTTGATCACCGCTGCATCATTTATGATCGCCGCTATAAACAAAAGAAGAGCAACAATTTTGCAAAAAAAACCAAAATTTCTTACTTTTTGCTAAAATACAAATCCAAAAAAAAAATATAAAAAAACATTTTTTTTCAACGGTTTTGGCCGATTTATATTCTTCCTCATATTTGTGATAAAAAAAATTGCAATCTGCGATTATTGATTGGTTTGCGCAAAAGTTGCCGCGTTTACGGATGATGAGAATTAGTTTCTGGGGTTTTTATTTATTTATTTATTTTTTACTAGTAATGGCGGCGATCTGCGATTTTTAGCGGTTCTGCGATATTGCAGCGGACATGTCGGACCATTTTGACACTTTTTTGGGACCATTGGCACTTATACAGCGATCAGTGCTATAAAATGCATTGATTACTGTGTAAATGCCATTGGCAGTGAAGGGGTTAACCTGGGGGGGGCGTTCTAAGGGTTAACTGTGTTCCCTGGGCGTGTTCTAACTGTATTAGTGTTTGACTGGCAGGGGAAGGGGATTGATCACGGCTTCCATAATGAGGAAGGCTGTGATCACAGTCCTTCCCCCTCTCACAGAACGGAGATCCATGTTTACATGCACGGATCTCCGTTCTTTGACTGCGGGGGGGCATCGCGGGTAGCCGGCGGAGATCGAGTCCGCCCTACCCGCTCCCTGCCGCCCCCCGGACACAGTGAGCACGCCTCCGGCGGCGCGCACGCGCTCACAGTGCACGATCTCACAGCCGCTGTCATATGACGGCGATTTGCCTAATAGAGACTCCTTGTCGCCGTCAACCTGCGGTTGGCGGTCGGCAAGTGGTTAAGGAATGTAAATGAGACAGACATGTAGATAGTGATCAGGGTGCAAAGCATGCTTTTTAAAAGCAGTAAATTAATAATCAAATACAGTATATTGTACATTCACATCAGTCCCTGTCTTTAAAAAGCTTACAATATAAGGTCCATAACTCACATTCATACATACACTAGGGCCAACCACCATGTCTTTGGAAAGTAGGAGGAAACCAGGGTCCCCAGAGGAAACCCACACAGGCAAAGGCATAGTTGCCAAGAGTCCCAAATTTCCCAGGACATTCCTGGTATTTAGCCCTTTGTCCCGATCTTACCATGTCCCAGGAAATTTCACGGGAAATTGGTGTTTCGTCTATCCAGACTTCACAGGTGGAAGTCTGGATAGACGAAACGCGTCTGAGGCTGTAGCTGTGCGATGGCGACCATCAGAAAGGAGGACGTAGGCACCCTGGTCTGTCACTTGTGTCCTGCGGGTCGGGACAAGCAGTGACGAGCGGGGAGCGGTGTCTGAGAAAAGGCTCCGGGATCAGCTGGCGTCCTACTCATAACAAGCTGTATTGTTTCAAGTCTCTGGTAAGGAGATTACCTAAGGGGACAGTGACCCCTAGTGGCAACCTTTTTTTTGATTATCCTTTGGTTTTAAATGTATTTTAAGCTACAATAATTGGAGGAAAAACAGTATTACACTATTGTGGCTCTCTATATATTTTTTTCCCAATCTATACCTGTATGAGGAGCACGGGTGATTAACGGAGAGGATTGGAGACCCAAATTGGAGAGGTGCACTGAGAAGCACAAAAAGCGGATTAGCCTGTATACGAGAGTGACAGGCACTCATTTCTGGTAAGAGTCCATCCACGGATGAAGGAAATCACTATTTTGCTTCATTGCACGAGGTGGATTTCTGACTAGTGGATTATCTGAAAAATAGCCATTGGTTCACCATAAGAAGGACTGTTTTTTATGGACTAATTGATTTAGTTATGAGCGCTACCACATTTGTTTATGCTGATTCATGGGTCTTGGATTAGTACAACTTATGTTTTTTGCAAATTTCATATAGTTTCAAAGGTGGCTGCTGACAAATGCATGATCAATACTTATGGAATATGTTTTAATGAGTCATATTAGGCGCAGGTAGTAGAGATTCATTTACCATTGGAGTGCGGGAGTGCCATCTCTATTTGTATACTTAATTTCCCGATTTATCGCCAGTGCCGCCACTAGAGGTATGGGGCTGGCACTAGCAACTTTGTCTCCACCGCCATTTTACAGAAGACCAGCTCTCGTGAGGAAGAAACAAGAGGCAGAGCTCGGGTGGCAATGAAAGTGGCTGCCTATAGAACCACTCAGGCTCCGCCTCTTGTTTCTTCCCTTCGGCTTCCATGAGAGCTGGTCTTCTGTAGATGGCCCAGAGACCGAATCAATACAGAGTAGCATGGACTAGCTGCATCTGTGGTGAGAAGTGTGCTGCAATGATCTGTGGTGAGAAGTGTGCTGTATCTGTGGTGACAAGTGCGCTGCATCTGTGGTGACAAGTGCGCTTCATCTGTGGTGACAAGTGACAAGCTGCGTCTGTGGTGACAAGGGACAAGCTGCATCTGTGGTGACAAGTGACAAGCTGAATCTGTGGTGACAAGTGCGCTGCATCTGTGGTGACAAGTGACAAGCTGCATCTGTGGTGACAAGTGTGCTGCATCTGTGGTGACAAGTGACAAGCTACATCTCTGGTACAAGTGTGCTGCATCTGTGGTGACAAGTGTGCTGCATCTGTGGTGACAAGTGCGCTACATCTGTGGTGACAAGTGACAAGCTACATCTGTGGTGACAAGCTGCATCTGTGGTGACAAATGACAAGCTACATCTGTGGTGACAAGCTGCATCTGTGGTGACAAGTGACAAGCTGCATCTGTGGTGACAAGTACGCTGCATCTGTGGTGACAAGTGCACTGCATCTGTGGTGACAAGTGTGCTGCATCTATGGTGCCAAGTGCACTGCATCTGTGGTAACAAGTGACAAACTGCATCTGTGGTGCCAAGTGCACTGCATCTGTGGTGACAAGTGACAAGCTGCATCTGTGGTGACATGTACGCTGCATCTGTGGTGACAAGAGTGCTGCATCTGTGGTGCCAAGTGCACTGCATCTGTTGTGCCAAGTGCACTGCATCTGTGGTGACAAGAGTGCTGCATCTGTGGTGCCAAGTGCACTGCATCTGTGGTGAAAGTACGCTGCATCTGTGGTGACAAGTGCACTGCATCTGTGGTGAAAGTACGCTGCATCTGTGGTGACAAGTGCGCTGCATCTGTGGTGCCAAGTGCACTGCATCTGTGGTGACAAGTGACACAAACTGCATCTGTTGACAAGTGAGCCAAGCTGCATCTGGTAGCAGGCAACATGGCAAGTAGTGACACCCTGCATCTGGTGGTAGGCGACAGTGGCAAGTGACACACTCAGGGCTCCCACTGATTCTGCATTATGGTGAGTTGAACTATTTCATTTTATATTTCAATGTAATTTAAGAAATAATGCGCTTCAATCATCCCGACACCATACAACCATGGTGCCGGGATGATTGAAGCGCTAACACCAGGTGTTTGGGGTATCTTTATCTGCTGATTGTTACACTTTCTGGTATACACATATTGCTATTATGGTGTAGGATCTGGGCGTGCTGTCCCTTTATCCCTCTTTCTTTCCTTCCTTATCTCTCCTTCTTCCCTCCCTATCTCTTTCTCTTTCTTTCTTTCTCCCTCCATCCCTCTCTTCCTTCTCCCTCCATCCCTCTCTTCCTTCTCCCCCCATCCCTCTTTCATCTCAGACTCTAACCACACCCCTTTAAGCCACGCCCGATATTTAGTTTAGGCCACACCCTTTTTCCTCACCACATTTTCCCACCCCCTGCTACACCACACCTACAAATGAATGCCCCACCCCTAATTATAATAAAACTCTGCCTACAGACAAAAATGTGTCCCTATACATTTTTTGAGAATGTTGGCAAATATGCACAGGTAAAATATGCAAACTCTTATTCTTATTTACACTCAGCAACTGGTGCTCAATTTTTGCATATTTTCCACTTCCTGCTTTCTCTCCCGCATTCTGAAAGTCTGAGAGGTTTCTATGAGAAACAGGCTGCTTGAAAGGAGATAACTTCTGCTGTGTTTTCTGTGCTGTATCCTATAGATATAGATATTAAAGCTGAAAGCCAGGAAGATTGCACAAGAGATTGCTCTGCCATCCCTCTTATTTCCTGCGATTTTTGCTGGCAATTTTTCGGGGCAATGGCTGGTGTTAACACTTCAATCATCCCAGCACCAAGGTTGATTTGGTGTCAGGATGATTGAAGTCCATTATTTCTATTATTACATTGTAATATAAAATGAAATAGTTCAACTCACCATAATGCAGAATCAGTGGGAGCCCTGAGCATGTCACTTGCCACTGTCACCTGCCACGAGATGTGGATTGTCACTTGCCACGTCACCTGCCTTCAGATGCAACTTGTCATCTGCCACCAGATGCAGCTTGTCACTTGCCACGTCGCCTGCCACCAGATGTGGATTGTCACTTGCCATGTCAACTACCTTCAGATGTAGCTTGTCACTTGCCACATTGCCTGCCACCAGATGCGGATTGCCTCTTGCCATATCGCCTGCCACCAGATGTGGATTGTCACATGCCATGTTGCCTGCCACCAGATGCAGATTGTCACTTGCCACGTCGCCTGTCACCAGATGCAGAGTTTCACTTGCCACGTTGCCTGTCACCAGATGCAGATTGTCACTTGCCACGTCGCCTGTCACCAGATGCAGAGTGTCACTTGCCACGTCACCTGCCACCAGGTGTGGATTGTCACTTGCCATGTCGCCTGCCACCAGATGCAGAGTGTCACTTGCCACATCGCCTGCCACCAGGTGTGGATTGTCACTTGCCCCGTCGCCTGCCACCAGATGCTGATTGCCACTTGCCACATCACCTACCACCAGATGTAGATTGTCACTTGACACGTCGCCTGCCACCAGATGCTGATTGTCACTTGCCACACCACCTACCACCAGATGTGGATTGTCACTTGCCACGTCACCTGCCACCAGATGTGGATTGTCACTTGCCACGTCACCTGCCACCAGATGTGGATTGTCACTTGCCACGTCACCTGCCACCAGATGTGAATTGTCACTGCATTGGTAGCAGCACTGGTCCATTTAGCACAGAGGCAGGCCTCTGTGCAGTTTTCGGTTCTGAGTGAGGGCAGGAGAGCGATGATGCAGGGCGGCTGGTAAGAGATGATGTCATCTCTGTTCCCCCGTCCTCCCTCTTCTCTCATCCTCCCACCCGCTTCTCTTATTGACCTGGCTCTCTCATGCCGTCCGCCCCCCCCCCCCACTGCACCTGCAGCCTGGCTGCAGAGAGGCCACGGCCCGGTAGTGGTTGGGGACACCTGTGTTACAGTATATAAGTTTAGGCTTTATTCCTTTTGAATTGCATTATTACTTTAACTGATATGTTTTAGCTCTGCCATTACCAAAATAATATATACAATTTTTTAAAACAGGAAATACAATTGTCAGATGGATACTGACAGCCCTTGGGCAGGCTTCTTGTTACATTTAGCTACCTTAGGTAAAAGGAGCATTTGATCAAAGCAGTACACTTTGTGCTCAGGGTAATTGCCTGAGGCTTAGTCAGGGTGTATGCATGTGTGTTAGATAAGTGGAGAAAGCCATACAAAATTTGCATGTCTGAGCCCTTAACTTGAGGGACATCATTGAGTGTCCTTAAGGTATCTATAACTTGCAAAAAAATAAAATAAATAAACCCTTGCAAGAACAACAAAAAGCAGAATAGTTAAAAAAGTGGATATTGCTTTTTTAGTCTTTTTTTTTTCCTTTCAAACAACTTACAAACTATAACAACGTTTGTAATGCCATTTTCAGTTCTGAACACAGGCTACTGATTTTAAGCATTTCTTTTCTCATAATAACAACAACACATCTTACCAGGGAGCAGTGTTGCCAACCTCCCGAAGCGTTTTTTACTAGCAAAACATGAAAAAATTACTGTCGGAGCACATTTTTAACTGGCAACCTGAAAAATAACAGAAATCCTATTAAAAACTAAGACAATTGATATTTAAATACAACGTGGAAACACTGACAATACCCATATCAAGTAGTTTGCCCGGTTTACACTTAAAAAGTCAGCACAGCATGACAAATTATCAGACCCTGATATTTATAGACCGTTGTAAAAATCACTGATTTTTACAAACTGTCAGTAAATTTACTGGCGGTTGGCAACCCTGGTGAGGAGAAAGGCCAGTCCTTATGTCTGTAACCCTTTTTCACTTATGACCTCTCTTACATACCATCCCATGCCAGATGGAGATCTGAATGTGTTTGTCAAAGCAGGGAAACAGCTTAATATTATTATCCAGATAGATTGATAGGCTTTCATAGTTTAAGCACTGCACTGCCCACTGGGAGATTAAGCCAATAAGCATGCATTTGCAATCATGCAAGACCAGTGTTGCCAACCGCCAGTAAATTTACTGACAGTTTGTAAAAATCAGTGATTTTTACAACTGTCTATAAATATCAGGGTCTGATAATTTATCATGCTGTGCTGACTTTTTAAGTGTAAACCGGGCAAACTACTTGATATGGGTATTGTCAGTGTTTCCATTTTGTGTTTAAATATCAGTTGTCTTAGTTTTTAATAGGAGTTCAGTTATTTTTCAGGTTGTCAGTAAAAAATGTGCTCTGTCAGTAAATGTTCTATGTTTTGTCAGTAAAAAATGCTGCGAGAGGTTGGCAACACTGTGCAAGACCATAGGAGTTGTGAAGATGGATTTTAGCAAATACCTCATGAACACTGGAATAGAATAGTATCGACTTCAATGGATATTGTAGAAAATGAAAAATGCTTTTTCCAACACAATAACCAGGACAATTGGTACACATCCCTTACTTTAAAGGAGAAGTACAGCCAAAGCTCAAGGAGGTATGTATCGCAATTTCGTCTTTACAGGGCTAGATAGGTTAATGTTAGATGCAGGGATTTTAGTATTAGGGTGGACTTCTACTATATTGTTTATTGGCTGTCGCTTGGCAACTCGAAGTTTCAGCTCCCTTCCATACATTTTCTATAGGCTTAGGGTCTGGAGACTGGCAAGGCCACTCCATGACCTTAACGTGCTTCTTCTTGAGCCACTCCTTGCCTTCGTGGTATGTTTTGGGTCATTGTCATGCTGAAAGACCCATCCACAACCCATCTTCAGTGTTCTAGCTGAGGTAAGAGCAGAGAAACAGCCCCAAAGCATAATGTTTCCACCTCCATGCTTGACTGTAGGTATGGTGTTCTTAGGGTCATAGTCAACATTTTTCTTCCTCCAAACACAGCGAGTCCCCCTCCACAATAGGTGCATGTACAGTCATGCCAATGAACATCTAAATTATTCAGCAAAGAATTGGGAGAAAGTGCTGTGGTCAGATGATACCACCAAAATTGAGCTCTTTGGCATTAACTCAACTCTCCGTGTTTGGAGGAAGAAAAATTCTGACTATGACCCTAAGAATACCATCTGTACAGTCAAGCATGGAAGTGGAAACATGATGCTTTGAGGTGGTTTCTCTGCTAAAGGTACAGGCTGACTTTGCCGCATTGAAGGGCCAATGGACAGGGCCATGTATTGTAAAATCTTGGATGAGAACCTTCTTCCCTCAGCCAAAACACTAAAGATGGGTCGTGGATGGGTCTTCCAGCATGGAAATTACCCAAAACATACCACCAAGGCAACAAAGGAGTGGCTCAAGAAGAAGCACATTAAGGCCATGGAGTGGCCTAGTCAGTCTCCAGACCTTAATCCTATAGAAAATTTATGGAGGGAGCTGAAATATTGAGATGCCAAGTGACAACCAAGAAACCTTACATATTTTACTCACTGAACTGCAACTCAATTTATAACACTTGTATTATGTGTTTTTTCTGGATCTTTGGTTGATATTCTGTCTCTATCGTTAAAAATACACCTATGATAAAAATTATAGACCCTTAATTTCTTTGTAAGTGGCCAAACTTACAAAATCTGCAGGGGATCAAATATTTATTTACCCCAATGTATAAATGTATATATATATATATATATATATATATATACTGTATATCTATATATATAGCTATATCCAGGGCCAATCCTAGGGTCACAGACGCCTGGGTGCAGAAATATTTCTGGTGCCCCCACATGGGCGTGGTTATCTTGCTATCTCCTCCCCTTTACAAATGTTTCCATAGCAGCGACCTAAACACAGAGATGCTGCCCTAAGGAGTCTGTTACCCCAATATCCTCCCACAATCTCTTAACAATAAACAATGGTCAGAGACTGCGGACATAGTACAGGAGATGGTCAGAGACTGCAGACATGATACAGGAGATGGTCAGAGACTGCAGGAGATGGTCAGAGGCTGCAGACATGATACAGCAGATGGTCAGAGACTGCAGACGTAGTACAGGAGATGGTCAGAGACTACAGAAGTGATACAGGAGATGGTCAGAGACTGCAGACATGATACAGGAGATGGTCAGAGACTGCAGACATGGTACAGGAGATGCTCAGAGACTGCAGACATGATACAGGAGATGGTCAGAGACTGCAGAAATGATACAACAGATGGTCAGAGACTGCAGAAATGATACAGGAGATGGTCAGAGACTGCAGAAATGATACAGGAGATGGCCAGAGACTGCAGAAATGATACAGGAGATGGCCAGAGACTGCAGAAATGATACAGGAGAGGGTCAGAGACTGCAGACATGATACAGGAGATGGTCAGAGACTGCAGGAGATGGTCAGAGACTGCAGAAATGATACAGGAGATGGCCAGAGACTGCAGAAATGATACAGGAGATGGCCAGAGACTGCATACATGATACAGGAGATGGTCAGAGACTGCAGGAGATGGTCAGAGACTGCAGAAATGATACAGGAGATGGTCAGGGACTGTAGACATGATACAGGAGATGGTCAGAGACTGCAAGCATGAAACAGGAGATGGTCAGAGACTGCAGGCATGATACAAGAGATGGTCAGAGACTGCAGAAATGATACAGGAGATGGTCAGAGACTGCAGGCATGATACAAGAGATGGTCAGAGACTGCAGACATAGTACAGGAGATGGTCAGACTGCAGAAATGATACGGGAGATGGTCAGAGACTGCAGGCATGATACAAGAGATGGTCAGAGACTGCAGACATGATGCAAGAGATGGTCAGAGACTGCAGACATGATACAGGAGATG
>BLSH010002567.1:230442-241123 GCA_018402905.1 Glandirana rugosa
CATGAGACTACCCGACCACTGTCCATGAGCCCATGAGACTACCCGACCACTGTCCATGATCCCATGAAATTACCCAACCACTTTCCATGAGCCACCAGCCCATCAGAGTACCCGAGTACCTGTCACCTGCCCACCAGAGTACCCGAGTACCTGTCACCTGCCCATCAGAGTACCCGAGTACCTGTCACCAACCCATCAGAGTACCCGAGTACCTTTCACCAACCCATTAAAGTACCCTAGTACCTGTCACCAGCCCATCAGAGTACCCGAGTACCTGTCACCAGCCCATCAGAGTACCTGAGTACATGTCACCAGCCCATCAGAGTACCCGAGTACCTGTCACCAGCCCATCAGAGTACCCGAGTACCTGTCACCTGCCCATCAGTGTACCTGAGTACCTGTCACCAGACCATCAGCGTACCCGAGTACCTGTCACTTGCTCATCAGAGTACCCGAGTACCGAGTACCTGTCACCAGACCATCAGAGTACCCGAGTACCTGTGACTTGCCCATCAGAGTATTCGAGTACATATCTGCAGCCCATGCCTCATATAATATAGCTTGGGGTGTTTGCTTTCCAAAATGGGGTCATTTTGTGGGTAATTCCACTGTCCTTGTGCTCCAGGGCCTTCAAAAGTGTGATAGGTATGAATGACATTTTATGTGTAATTTATGCTCCTAGAATGCCTGACGGTGCTCCCTGCATGTTGGACCTCTCTATGTGGCCAGGCTGTGTAAAGGTCTCACATATGTGGTATTGCCATACTCGGGATGAGTAGCAGAATATATTTTGGGGGGTCATTTTTGCTATATACATGCTATGTGTTCGAAATATCTTATAAATTGACCACTTTGTGAAAAAAAAAATTTTCATTTTCTTTACATGCTTTCCGAAGACTTGTGGAAAAAAATGAACCGTACAAAAGACTCATAATACCTCATAGAATATACGTTGGGGTGTTTGCCTTCCAAAATGGTGTCATTTTGAGGGTAATTCTATTGTCCTGGTGCTACTGGGCCTTCAAAAGTGTAATAGGTGGTTAGGAAATTATATGTGTAATTTATGTTTCTAGAACGCCTGACGGTGCTCCCTGCATGTTTTACCTCTGTATGTAGCCAGGCTGTGTAAAAGTCTCACACGTGTGGTATTGCCATACTTGGGACGAGTAGCAAAATATATTTTGGGGGGTTTTGCTATATGCATGCTATGTGTTTGAAATATCATATAAATTGACCACTTTGTGAAAAAAAAAATATGTGGACTTGTGGAAAAAAATGAACCATACAAAAGACTCATAATGCCTCATAGAATATATGTTGGGGTGTTTGCTTTTCAAAATTGGGTCACTTTGTGGGTAATTCCACTTTCCAGGTGCTCCAGGGCCTTCAGAAGTGTAATAGGTTGTTAGGAAATTAGATGTGTAATTTATGCTCGTAGAACGCCTGTTATTATGACAATTTTGTGTAAAAAAAAATATAATAATAATTTCTTAACTTTCCCAAGCATTGTGGGAAAAAATTACAACTTCAAAAAACTTGCCATGCCTCTTACCAAATACCTTGGACTGTCTACTTTTCAAAAAGGGGTTATTTGGTTTTTTTGTACTTTCCTGACATTTCAGGGCCTCAAGAAATGAGATAGGCCATCAGTACATCAGGTCTGATCAATTTTCAATGATTGGCACCCTATTTTCAATGATTGTGGACTCTATAATTTTCACACAGACCAAATAATATACACTTATTTGGTTTATTTTTACCAAAGATAGGTAGCAGTATTAATTTTGGTCCAAATTTATGAACAAAAATTACTTATTTGCAAAATGTTATCATAGAAACTAAAAAAAGTGTTTTTTTTTTCAAAATTTTAACTCTTTTTTCACTCATGTCGCAAAAAATAAACATTCCAGTGGTGATTAAATACCACCAAAAGAAAGCTCTATTTGTGTGAAAAAAATGATAAAAAAAAATTGTATGGGTACAGTGTTGCATCACTGAGTAATTGTCTTTCAAACTGTGAGAGTGCTGAAAGCTGAAAATTGGTCTGGGCAGGAAGGGGGTATAATGTCCTGTATTGAAGTGGTTAAGAAACTGCTGTCTCAACTGCCTTTTTCCCAGGAAAGGTAATCCCCACTAGAGCTAATCCCTCACAATAGTCAGCACTGAATGCACTGTATATAGATATATACTAGACTGTGTGTGTATATATATATATATATATATATATATATATATATATATATATACACATAAATATATACAGTGGGTACGGAAAGTATTCAGACCCCCTTACATTTTTCACTCTTTGTTATATTGCAGCCATTTGCTAAAATCATTTAAGTTCATTTTTTTCCCTCATTAATGTACATACAGCACCCCATATTGGCAGAAAAACACAGAATTGTTGACATTTTTGCAGATTTATTAAAAAAGAAAAACTGAAATATCACATGGTCCTAAGTATTCAGACCCTTTGCTGAGTATTTAGTAGAAGCACCCTTTTGATCTAATACAGCCATGAGTCTTTTTGGGAAAGATGTTTTTCACACTTGGATTTGGGGATCCTCTGCCATTCCTCCTTGCAGATCCTCTCCAGTCCTGTCAGGTTGGATGGTGAACATTGGACAGCCATTTTTAGGTCTCTCCAGAGATGCTCAATTGGGTTTAAGTCAGGGCTCTGGCTGGGCCATTCAAGAACAGTCACAGAGTTGTTGTGAAGCCACTCCTTTGTTATTTTAGCTGTGTGCTTAGGGTCATTGTCTTGTTGGAAGGTAAACCTTCGGCCCAATCTGAGGTCCTGAGCACTCTGGAGAAGGTTTTCGTCCAGAATATCCCTGTACTTGGCCGCATTCATCTGTCCCTCGATTGCAACCAGTCATCCTGTCCCTGCAGCTGACAAACACCCCCACAGCATGATGCTGCCACCACCATGCTTCACTGTTGGGACTGTATTGGACAGGTGATGAGCAGTGCCTGGTTTTCTCCACACATACCGATTAGAATTAAGGCCAAAAAGTTCTATCTTGGTCTCATCAGACCAGAGAATCTTATTTCTCACCATCTTGGAGTCCTTCAGGTGTTTTTTAGCAAACTCCATGCGGGCTTTCATGTGTCTTGCACTGAGGAGAGGCTTCCGTTGGGCCACTCTGCCATAAAGCCCCGACTGGTGGAGGGCTGCAGTGATGGTTGACTTTCTACAACTTTCTCCCATCTCCCGACTGCATCTCTGGAGCTCAGCCACAGTGATCTTTGGGTTCTTCTTTACCTCTCTCACCAAGGCTCTTCTCCCCCGATAGCTCAGTTTGCCCGGATGGCCAGCTCTAGGAAGGGTTCTGGTCATCCCAAACGTCTTCCATTTAAGGATTATAGAGGCCACTGTGCTCTTAGGAACCTTAAGTGCAGCAGAATTTTTTTGCAACCTTGGCCAGATCTGTGCCTTGCCACAATTCTTTCTCTGAGCTCTTCAGGCAGTTCCTTTGACCTCATGATTCTCATTTGCTCTGACATGCACTGTGAGCTGTAAGGTCCTATATAGACAGGTGTGTGGCTTTCCTAATCAAGTCCAATCAGTATAATCAAACACAGCTGGACTCAAATGAAGGTGTAGAACCATTTCAAGGATGATCAGAAGAAATGGACAGCACCTGAGTTAAATATATGAGTGTCACAGCAAAGGGTCTGAATACTTAGGACCATGTGATATTTCAGTTTTTCTTTTTTAATAAATCTGCAAAAATGTCAACAATTCTGTGTTTTTCTGTCAATATGGGGTGCTGTATGTACATTAACGAGGGAACAAAATTAACTTAAATGATTTTAGCAAATGGCTGCAATATAACAAAGAGTGAAAAATGTAAGGGGGTCTGAATACTTTCCGTACCCACTGTATATACTAGGCTGTATATATTGTGGGAGATTAGCTAGTGGGATCAACTTTCCTGAGGAAAATAGTCAGCGTGTAGGCAACTTTTTTAAAATCTGATGGTTTGCCAGGTTTATTGGTAAAAGATTTGCAGGTTAAAAACAAAAAAAACTGAAAATAAGTCCTTTCCATCCAGCACTAAATTAACAGTATAGTTCCCTCACTATTGGTGTGGGGCTGGCCCCCGACACCCACAGAACATAAGCCAAAATGCAAACCTTGTCTTTTAAAGTCCAAACAGACACAGAGCTCCCTCACATCTCTCTCTAAGTTCCAGGTCAGAGCTAGAGTGTGTTCTCTTCCTGGTATTTTTTTTTTTATAAATTCTCTTTATTTTTCGTTAAAACATTTAATACAAAACATGGTTATTCGGGCATACCCCAGTCAAAGCTTACACAAACATACTATCATCCTTACAATTCAACACCTCTTAACAACCGCTAACAAACTAAATCCCACTCAGGCCTGTTACCAACAGGATGCAGTCCAGGATGATGTATTGGTACAGTATCACTGCCCTCCCAGCCATCACAGCCACCCACATTGCTGTTTCTAAACTATGTTCAGAACATAATAAAAATCAGGGGATCATCTCTCTCTCTTGAAATGCAATCTCTGCCCAAAGACATTGGTGAAGAGCCTAATGCAATTAATCTTGGTCATCGACTGTAGAATCTGTATCTGTCCATAGATGCCAAACCTTTTCAGACTTTTTAGGGCATCCTCTAGACCAGTATGTTGCCTTATATAGTGGAGTCGCATCATTGACTATGCGTTTCCATACTGCCAAGGTGGGGGGATTTGCATCCTTCCACCAAAGCACTATAGCCTTCCTTGCATAAAATAGGAGAATACCCAATAAGGTTCTCATAGCCTTGGAGCAGGCCAATGAGTCCATCAGACCCAGGAGACGCACCCTGATTGTTTTTGGAACATTTATAGTGGTTAATTCTTGAATAAACTGAGTGATACTACTCCAATACTTTTGAATCATTGGACATTCCCAAAAGATAGGTTTGAAACCCACAGGGGCACCACCACATCTCCAGCAGCCCGCTGAGACAGAAGGGTATATACGATGCAAACGCTGAGGGGTAAAATAGTTCCCGTGCAGAATTTTAAATTGAATTAATTTGTCCCTACTCGCTATCAGTGGCTGTAGTGAACTGTCCCACATGTCTTCCCAATCCTCTGTATCCAGGTTCCACACCTCCGCCCACCATTGCTCCTGCAATCCATCCATGCCCACCTGGATGGAGGGCAGTAGAGCTTTATATATCTGTGACCAAGATTTAGACAGTTGAAATCTTTCTTTTAGCCTATCAAAGGTAAACAACCCAGACCCATCAAAAATATCCATCAGGCATTTGATTCCCTTTCCGGCCCAGAGGCCCGGGTCTGGCAAGGACTGAAATTCCTGCAGCCTTGGATTGAACCATAACGGCATGTTCGGGGACCATATGGCTCTCGCAAGATTGGGTTTGAACAGGACAACATGCCATGCTCTTACGACCGCTGTCATAGCTGGAGTCAGGGGGGAGGCAGAATACCTCTACCTCTATAAAGTAGGTTGCGAAGAGCTTCAAAGGAACCCAAATACGCTGCTTCAAGAACTACCGAGGAATTAGTGTCATCAGATATCAACCAGCCGTGAGCATGCGCAAGGAAGGCTGCTAAGTAGTAAGAGTAGATGTCTGGGCAAGCAAGTCCCCCTAGGGTCGACATAGAGTTTTTTTACTAAATCTGGCCATGCGTGATTGCCATAGAAAAGTGATAATTAGGGAATCCAATTGTTTAAAAAACATCTTAGGGACCCAGACTGGGGAGTGTCTCAGTTTGTACATTAAGACCGGCAGAATCTTCATTTTTAATCGACCAGGCCCTAAGTTTCTGTTTGCACCATTGCAAGGCTGGTCTCAAGTTAAGTTTGTTAAAATCGTGTATATTTGATGAGATATATATCCCTAAATACTTAATAGTATTCGCCCATTGGAGCGAGGAGTTAGGATCTACTAGGTTCTGTGCCCCAGAATCTATGGCATGACAACAGATTTCCCCCAGTTGGTATGGAGCCCAGAGAGCGCTGCAAAGTGGTCCAGGATCCATAGTACTGCCGACAGCGAGGGGCCCGCATGTGTCTTGTACCACTCCCCAGGTAGCCCAACCGGGCCTGGGGATTTATTGTTGGGGAGAGCAAAAATGGCATCCTCAACTTCTTGGCATGATATGGGTTTGTCTAGGGCCTCCCTATCCTCCTCCGAAAGGATTGGCAACTGCAGCTCCCCTAGCCCTCTCAGTAAGGAGTCATCTAGGTCAGGGTGGAGGTCCTCATATAGCTGTTTATAATACGTCTGGAATTCATTCAATATACCCTCTGGGTCTGTGACCATATCCCCGGTAGGGTACTGGATCCTGGGAATGGCAGTTTGAAGCATAGGTTCGGCAATTAGAAGTTTGCCATTTTTGTCACCCGATTCAAATAATCTGGCTGCAAACTTCCTCGAATCAGACTGGACTAGGGATGTGTAATGGAGTTTTAGGTCTCTCCTTGCCTGGGCTAGAGTAGTGTAACTGTCCTTGGTGGGTGCTGACATAAACTTTTCATGGGCCTCTGACTCTTTCAGCTCTAATTGGGTGGTCTGTGAAGCATAATCAGATCTCACTGCTATAATAGAAGAAATATATCCCCCCTTGGTGGGAGCCTTACCCGCCTCCCACATTGTCTCAAGGGGAGCCAAGCTTTCGTTTATCTGCCAAAAATCAGTTAGTTTAAGGGCAATCATTTCCTGCACCTTAAGGTCGTTTATCCAGTGTGGCGCTAACCTCCAGCACCCCATCTCATGACCACAGCCCAGAACCATACAGAGCTCTAGAGGCGAGTGGTCCGAAAGACCAGTCGGGAGGTAGGAGACCACCCGCACACGGGACAGCACTGGAACTGTACCAAACATCAAATCAATCCGAGAGCCGGACCTGTGTATAAATGACACATGAGAGTAAGTCTTATGTTTGGATGCTTCCACTTCCAAATTTCCGTTAGGCCCATTGCATCCGCCCACGCCATGAGATCTACGGAAGCAGATCTATTAGGATTAGATGTATCTTTATCTGGATCGAGATTGACATAAAGTCTCCGCACACAATTACATTGTGGGGTTGGAAAGGGGCCAACGCAGACGCTACAGCATAAAGTATGGTGGATTAAAACGGAGGAGGGACATATACATTTACCATAGCCCAACTTTGAGAGTACATTTCAACAATCAATATGACATATCTCCCCCCGGGGTCCGTAATAACCTTTTCTACAGTACAGGGAAGCGATTTATTTAGCAATATTGTCACTCCCCTTGCATAAGAGGAGTACATGGCATGGAAGCCTTGCTTAACCCACGCTCTTCTGAGGGCAAGAATTTTGCTGCCCAACAGGTGCACTTCCTGGAGAAACAGGACATGGGGTTTATGAGTCTATAGGTACTTGAAGAGCAAAGAGAGCTTTATTTTGTCATTTAGGCCTCTAATATTCCAAGAGAGAATTTTCAGCTCTGATCCCATCAGTGGAGCCTGTTGCGCCATCGTATTGCAGGAGCAAAATGTAACCATCCCCAAGGGGGCCATAATAGGAGACCCCTGGCATATGGGATCTGGAGTATATGAGCAACCCGGACGGTGAGGAGGAAGTAAGACACACTGCATTGTCCAAATAAATCAAACATAGCCTGAGCAGGTAAAAAAAAAACAGTCAATTGTTCAAAAAACTCACTACTGCATGGCTTAATCCCAACAATTGCCATGTCAGTTTATACCCAAAAACTGAAAAACCAGTTCGCCTGCTTGAGGCACCGTTCTAGGGAACCCTATGTAGATTCCAGCCTGTAACAGTAGGCGAGGTTGAGGGGAGCTCAACCTTAAGAGTCTTGGGAGAACTAGGTGCTACCTTGAAATACTCCACAGAAACATGGCCCGAAAGGGCTGGGGCCCCCCATAAACGTAACAGGACAAAGTGCCATAGGGGAGAATTTCAGCCATCCTCTATCATAATGAAAGGAGTAGGCGGCTTGCCTTGACAAAGCTGATAGGTACGGTCTCAAAGGAAAAGTGGATCCAACCTCCAGAAAAATAATTGTCTGGCATGCAAAACCAGGATTCAACTATCCAACAATACAGGTCAACCACACTGACAGAACATAACTTGCCTTCCGGAGTGTACGTGCCTCCTGTCATTGCTGGGTGAGAAGCCAGGCATCTGCGTCATCCGGCGATTCGAAGAACCGTACAGATCCTCTATGTCGAACTCGCAGCCGACTTGGATACAGCATAGTAGTATTTGTTTTCCTGCTTACGGAGTCTCCTGCGGAGATCTGTGAAAGTTTTGCGCTTCTTTTGCAGTTCTGCTGAGAAGTCAGGGTATAAATGCACAGTATATAATCATAAGGTAACGTAGGGTGCTTATGTGCCTCGCTCAGGTTTCAATCACGGTCCCTGTAATTGAGGAACCCTGCGAGGAAAGGCCTTGTGAGCCCCTACAACTTTACAGCCTGTTGGGACCCGATGCGTCCTCTCTACAACGTAGGTTGGTGAGACCTCCTGTAGATTTAGTAAAGCTTTAAAGAAGGCTTCCGTAAATTCTGCGGGGTGATCCCCCTCTGCTCCCTCCGGCAGCCCCAGCACCCTAATATTATTCCTTTGCATTCGGTTCTCTGCGTTATCTGCTTTAGCTACTAGCATTTGCATAGTGTGTGGGATATTGGACAGAGAATTAGCGTGTTGTTCAGTAATGTCTTTGTCGCAGAGATCCGGTCCTCAGTGTCTGCTAGTCTGCCCCTGATCTTGTCCAGATCAGCTCTGATTAATGTGCATTCCATGGCTAAATAGTCTATGGGGCCATCACAGATGCTTTGCTTTGCTCTATGGCTGTTAGGATAGCCGCCGTGTCACTTGCCTGGGATTGCTGTGATTGCTGTCGAGGTGGTGACGGCTCCTCCGACATGCCTGCTCTTGCTATCAACTCATGGACCTGGTCCAAGATGGGGTCTGAGCACGAGGCAGGGGAAGGAGGGACCGTTCTTATCCCAGGAGCCTTTGGGATCCGGCGCTTGGATGGCATGCCAGGACGTTCCCGGAGCACTAGGGGATCAGTCTGGTAGTTTTCGTCCCAGAAAACAGGAACGCAGGATCTAGACTAGGATAATGTCAGAGCCCCGGAGCTCTTCAGCCACACGTCCTTCCCGCTCTACATCCGGCCACGCCCCTCCTCTTCCTGGTAATTTAAGCCACCTGCTGGTGGACTCCAGTGGACCACAAACTCCAGACTGGAACCAGCGAACCAGCCCTGCCACGTTGGCTGGTAAAATCTGGACCGGACTCTGTTTAATCCAGTCCACATAAACGCATACCACTTCGCCTCACATACCGTCACATATCCTCCCCCTCTGCTCAAGCCCCTGCGGCTGAGCAACTGTCCCAACCATACAGTGGACCCGAGAGAGGGCATTCATATTGTTCTGGAGTCTTCCCGCCCGGTGTTCCACTGTGAACTTAAATGGCTGTAAAGCCAGGAACCAATTAGTCACCCAACTATTTTTCTCCCTGTTGTCACACATCCACTTCAGGGGGGCATGGTCGGTGACTAGCCTAAACGACCTTTCAAAAAGGTAGTGCTTCAGCACCTCTAAGGCCCACTTGATAGCCAAGCACTCCTTCTCCACAATGGCATAGTTCCTCTCATGCCTGTTAAGCTTCCTGCTTAAGTAGACAACCGCATGCTCTACAACAAACTCCTTTTTGAAGTCCGGGGTCACGAGCACCCGTTGTACACAAAAGGCCTGTTTCAACTTTTGGAATGCCTTCTCGGCTTCGGGATTCCACTTAACCATGCCCGACCCTCTCCCCTTCGTCAGATCGGTCAGAGGCATATGGAACCTTTCATATGAGGTATGGCAGCAACATATTCCAATCTCTTCCATCTTTTTCCACTACCTTTTTCAACATGTTTTTGAGCATTTTATTAAACCTCTCCACAAGTCCATCCGTTTGGGGGTGGTAGCCCTAGGTATGGAGATGGGAGATTTTATACAACCTGCACAATTCCTTGGTTACACGGGACATAAACAGGGTGCCCTGATTCGTTAAGACCCCTTTAGGGATCCCCACCTGACTAAACACCTGGACCAACTCCCTGGGGATAGTCTTAGTGGAGGTGTTCCGCAAGGGTATGGCTTCCAGATAGCGGGTCGCGTAATCTAGTATTACCAGGATGTGCTGGTGTCCCCGGGCAGACTTTACTATGGGCCCCATGAGATCCATGCCAATTCTTTCGAAAGGCACTTCAATTATGGGCAATGGAACAAGTGGACCACGAAAATGCGCTGAGGGCGCAGAGAGTTGACACTCAGGGCAGGATTCAACAATATTCTCTGACATCTGCATGCAACCCGGGCCAGAAGAATCTCCAGGTTATACTCTCCCTGGTCTTATCCATACCCAGATGTCCCCCCATTACATGTCCATGGGCTAGATCTAGCACAATAATGTGAAAGGGTTTGGGAACCACTAGCTGTTCCACCTCATCTTCCCCTTCTTTCACCACCTGATACAACATATTATTTTTAAGAGCCATGTAGGGAAAAGACACCCCCCAATTAGGGTCCACAGGTTCCCCATCCATCACCTTCACGTTTTCTCTGGCTCTAAGGAGAGTGACATCCCGTAGTTGTTCTGTACAGAAGTCCTCTTTCTGGACCTCTAAGTCGGGTACTA
>BLSH010002567.1:288621-298860 GCA_018402905.1 Glandirana rugosa
GATTTTCCTCCTTTAGGTCTTTAGTCCTTTGATGTTTAATGTCGTTCTGGTTATGACAGAACGGTTATATAAAACAAATTGTCGGATTGTTTAAATCGTGGGGCGGTGTTATCATTGTGGTCCTATAGTCATTCAATGTTTTATTGTTTCGTCTTACAGTCTTTTGTGCTAGGCTCTGAGACTCGTGTGTGTGTGCGCCGTCCACGTGTGTGCTCACACGCGGCAGTGACCGTGGTCTGTCGGATAAACTCGTCTGTCGTGGTCCTTCGTTCACGACAGGTAAGATGTCGCAAGGACACAGGGCACCGATAGTCAAGGACTCATAAGAACAATGGACACCGGGCCGAACTTGGAATGGAAAGAACTTGAGACGGACGTGGCTGGGGGTCGAAAGGATGCTGGTAAGAAGACGGACTGGGGAAAATGGAGAGGTCGTAGGAAAGCTGGGGGTCGGTGCAGGCAGAGTTCAAGAAAGGTAAGGTTCAAGCCGGGCCACAGGTAACAAGAATACTCAGGAACTGATAGCCACGGGACACAGGAACGCTGTAGAATGGACAGCACTTGCTTCCTGGTGCTGTCTGCTCAAATAGGCTGTCTGGTGCCAGTGACGGCGCACACTCGTGTGTGCACCTGCCGCGTGTGTGTGTGCTCAGAGTCTCGGATCGTGTTTTCTGACATTCTGCTTTGTTATTTTGTAACTTACTGATATCCTGGTGTTACTATTGTGGCGGGGTGCTAAATTTGTTAGGCTGTTAAACAAAATATATTGGCAAGACAGTATTGGTCTTGCTGTAATTTGTAGTTTCCTGATTTCTGGATTTCCTCCTTTTAGTGCACTTCTCCACCATGCCAGTAGGTGGCACTGCTGCCTAAGACATGGATGAGATAAGTCATAATATTTCAGAACATTCTGGAGTGATCTCATTCTTTTCCTAGCCAATCCACTCGTGCAAGTGCATTGTGGGTAGGTGGGAGGAGACCATATATGGGGAGGAAGTCATGTGATCGGGGCGGAGGTTGGTCAGAGTCCAGCCCAGCTCCTCTGGGGAAAGGAGCGTCCAGCCCAGCTCCGCTGGGGTAGGCCCCAGTCGCTCTCCCAGTTCGCTGGGAGGGGCCTGCGTTACAGAAGCCTCATGGCAGCCAGGCCTGAGTCCTTAGGCCTATTCAGGAGTCCCAGATGCCAGGAGACTCATGCCTGTCCGGAAGATGTAAAGTGTTGTGGTGTGCCTGCCCAGGATCTGCTTCAGTAAGGGGACTGAGAGAGTTCCATGGACCCGTGAGTGTACTCTGTTCATTTCTATGTCAAGATCCACTTAAGCCCAGGGAACTGTGAGAGAGTTCTACCAGCCCAGAGAACTGTGAGAGAGTTCTACATGTTTGTGAGTACATTCTGTTGTTGCTAAATTGGGATCCACTGAAGTTTAGAGAACTAAGAGGGAGTTCTACAGATCCGCAAGTATAACATTCGTTTTTGGGGTTGCTAAGTGAGACAGTCACGTGTCAGAGTGTTCAGAAGAGGCTGCGGCCTGTTATGCTGCCTCACTGTATTTTTGCCTGAGAGTCTGCCTGCCTATTCATATTTTTGATTGTCGCTGAAAGGGTGTCCTGAGCTCCCTACCCCTCTCTCCTTGTTCTTGTGTGAAGAATAAACGTTATCCTGTTTAAGCATCAGAAAAGTGATTGGTGTTCAACTTCTTTCAATATACCCCTAGACAACTGGAGATACGAGCGAGAAAAGGGTTGTACTGTCAGAGTAGTAAATTATATCTTCAAACTCAGCCGGTCCTACGGGGGTAAGCGCTACACTATGTTTGTATATTCCATGAACACAGATTTGTGCTATATATTTCTTATGTAATTAACACTTCAATTAATTTTTCTTTGTCCTCTCGCTTGCTTACAGGGCCCTTTGACCAGGAACATCACTTACATATCCTCACCTTGGAGTGATCCTTCTCCTCCCTTTTGGATGTGGATCCTTTCCAGATGCACTATTCAGTTAACTATTTCCTATTTCCTACCAACACACACATATATGGACTGCATTTACACATTTATATGGCAGACGCATATGTGTATCTATGCATATATTTTTTGGGTGGTCCTGGTTTTATGTCCCTACAGGCTTGACTGTTGGATTATCCATCGTTTTCTCTTTTTGTGCTATTGAGATGGTCACACAGCTTCTTTTACTGTATTGTCCCGGATGTGGGCACTGGAATAGTTAATGGGATTCTGTGTGACCATAAAAGCCTGGTATGCAAAAGAGTCCTCTTTTTCTGTTTTGTTTGGCACAAGATTGGGGGGGGGGGGAGGCTACTACTAGTCCTGTAAATCTGCACACACATTTATTTACTCACTATGCAGCTTCAGCTGAGCTGGACGATCTTATCTATGCATGTGTGTGTCTCCCAGAACAGGTTGCTCCCTGTGAACATGCCAAACATCAACATATCATTTTGGGGCAAAGTGCATTAAATTGCTCTTCCTTTTACTGCCGTTTGATGAATGCCATATTGGCTTTTAATTATGCCTTAATGTTTTTTATATATTTTTTTATGTATCTCCATGTATTGTTGTATATAGAGATTAATTTATTGGAGGCATACATTTTAAGAGAGGGAGTTGTGTTTTCTCTTCTCTTCCCTTTCTTTGCCTCGTATGTGTATCAGACTGCATTCAATTAAGCATAATTGTGTACACACACCCTTTTTGGGCTACTTTGAATGAGATATGTGCATATATAGTTTGCAGTTTGTACCAGAAATAGCAGCTATAATTAAGCACCAGTAAATTGGTGTGAAACGCGTTAGCGGACTCTCTAATTTCCCATGTTCCTGTTAGATGTTTTTATGTACTTTTTGTACTTTTTGGAATTTCTTCAATAAAGGTGATTGCATGAAGTGAGGCCGTCCAGCACCTTGTTTCCTCTACATGTAGAATCTAATAATATTCATTTTGAAAATGAACCCATTGCACCTTATCACTTACTACCTGATATTTCCTCATCTTTTCTTCTTCATTTCTTTGCTTGTATGCATGCGTGTGTATAAGTAGGTATTTTGGGATGTATGTATGTGTACACACGTGTATGTATGTTATCCATATGGTTTTATGATTGTTAGGCTCATGATTTTATAAGTCACAATTATATTTACATTATATTATGTTTTGTTGTAGCCCTGATGAAGGGGGAGTTCCTTTGACCCCTGAAATGCGTTTGCTGTCTCTTAACACAATATCAGTAAATTCATTTGGACTCTTTTATCGTTTGGTCTGGCACTCCTTCCATATATGCACATCTTTTTCTGCTTTCTGGCAGAATCAGCATAGAAGACCACACAAGAATAGTTTTTACTGAACGTTCACTTAATCAACGGATCAAGTATACAAAGCAGATACCCATGGGGGTGGAGGCACCTGGCTTAAAAGTTTAAAACAGTGTCACAATGATTCAGAAACCCATTACCTGGCAAGAAAGGGAAGTCCTTAAGTCCCTGCATCTCTCAGTAGAATGATGCAATCAGTGTAGGTTAAAAAGTCCTAAGGCTTTTCCCTAAGGGTACATTGCTGGCTGACTGCACTGGTCCTTAGTAATGTACTGACAGCTACTTGTCCTTGATTTAGACCATAGGTGTCCATCCTGTGGCCCTCCAGCTGTTGCAGAACTACAAGTGCCATGAGGTATTGAGACATTGCAAGCAGCTGACAGTTACAAGCATGACTCCCAAAGGCTGAAGCATGATGGGACTTGTAGTTATTTAAGTGACACTAAACATGTTATACAAATACTGGAGAACCTCAGTAGCTCTGCTTCCACCATCCTTGTGACAGCCGATGTGGGCTCATTGTATACAATAATTGGACATAGAGAAGCTCACATGTCAGTAAAATTGGCATTGGAGTCCTCTAATTTGGGGACTAAACACAGGAGGTTTATATTGGATGCTTTGGATTTTTTTCTGTCTAGTAATTATTTCTGACATCAGGGACAGTACTACTTACAGACAAGAGGCATTGCAATGGGGGCCCATTTTGCCCGTGGCCCGCTGGGAGCAGGACGTGGTCTTTAGTGACCGCCCCCTGAATTAAAGTGTTACAAGAGGTACATTGATGATGTAATCATCATATGGGAAGTAGATAGGACTAGTCTTGATTCATTTATACAAAAACTCAATAATAATGATCGGAATATTGTCCTCTCTTGGAATCTCAGTACGGAGAGAATCGTATTCCTGGATCTTGTAATTTCGGTTGATGAGGGGGGCTTTAGGTTAATAAACCACTTTAAGCCCACTGATTGTAATGGCTATATCCCCCTGGGGAGTTGCCATCACCAGAAGTGGTTGAGCAACATCCCCAGGGGGCAGCTTATTAGGCTCAGACGCAATTGCACGCGTACTGAGGACTATATACATCAGTCTCAGATTCTGTCAGAGCGTTTCTTACAAAAGGGTTATGAGAAGGAGATTATAGATCAAGAGAGGATTAGGGTTCAAATGATGGATAGACAGCAACTGACTAAAGATGCAGTAAGAAGGGAGTCTACTAACGACCATCAGTTTAAATTAGTGTTGGATTACAATATCCAGCACAAACAATTCGAAAGAATTATTCAAAAGAATTGGGGTATTTTAAAGATGTATACAATTCTGGGACCTGTCTTACCAGACCAACCCCATTTCATATACAGAAAGGCGCCATCGTTGAGGGATCAGATTGCCCCGGGAGTTGTTGATCCTCCATCTCAGAAAGAAAGTACTCTGTTTTCATTCTTGACAGGTTTTTATGCCTGTGGGCGATGTGTCGCCAGCAGGCATTCAAAAAACAATATTAAAAAGCGTAAAGAGTTTGTAGCAACAGCTACTGCTAAGCAGTATAAAATATCCCAACTCATTACATGTAACACAAGTGGTGTTGTTTACATGTTAGAATGTGAGTGCGGGTTGCAGTATATTGGCAGGACATCAAGACCGCTGCATGCCCACCTCCAAGAACATGTGAGCAACATAAAAAAAGGGGCTTGTTACACATAATGTCTCCAAACATTTTAGATTGGTCCATGATAGAGATCCTAGAAAATTAAAATTCTGGGGTGTTGAAAAAGTCAATAGGCATTGGAGGGGGGTAGTTTTATCCGCCGACTGAGTCTCCATGAATCGCACTGGATATATGAAACAAATGTTCAGGCGCCGAAAGGCTTAAATGTAGAGTTTGACTTAAACAGTTTTATTTCCAATAGATTCATTTAACTGTAACAAATTATGTGCATTTGGGGCGGTATTAACTGCGGGTGTAAAAATATATGTGGCTTTAATAATTCTTATATGTATTTTTACTTATTTGGTTTTAAAATTATGCATTCGGAGTCTTTTTATTATTATATTTTCGAACTGAGTCAAGCCGCATCACTGTGCTGTTTTTCTTGAGCCCCAGCGGGCTGGATTTGCTAGCATAAGAGGCTAAGGCAGTGGTTCTCAACTCCTGTCCTCGGGACCCACTAACAGGCCAGGTTTTCAGGATAACTGAAATACATCACAGGTGATACCATTTGCTGCTCAGTGATTGCAGTATTCTAGTCTGCATCTCCCTAAGGTAATACCTAAAATCTGGCCTGTTGGTGGGTCCTGAGGACAGGAGTTGAGAACCACTGGGCTAAGGGCTGCAGTGATGCTTAGGCTTTTTCTTGCTGACAGTACTTTTGGCTGTGAAGGCTCTAATAGGTGTGCCTTTGTGATGCTCTTCATTTGTATGTTCCCCGACGGGACTTCTTGTTTGGCTGACTAATTGCTGGAAGTGGTAATGTGAGCTTCGCTGTGTTACCATGGTAACGTCTCCCACAGCATATAGAGCGGGGCATAACGTCTCCTCATTCACTGAGGAAGTTCCGGTTCCGGAACGTAACGCGTACAAATGAACGGAAGGGGAAGAGCTACAAGACGTCACCCGCGGCCGATGCCGGCTCTGAATGCACTGTTTGATATGCTATTTTGCAATACTGGATGTTACACCTAGCACTGGGTCACAGTGTTGATTATGTAAGTGCAATATTTCTTTTTAATAAAATGTGGTTTTAATATGGAGAGCACTATGGAATGTCCTTTATGTTTTATGTGACACCTGCTGCCTGGGGTCGCTTTCTGTGAGGAGGTTACCGACTTGATTTGTCCTGGAGTGGATGCTTCCTCCTCTTTTCTATTGAGGATTGTAAGGAAGCGTGATTGATCCTCCTTTGGAGGGTCCACTTGATGAGGTGAGCGGCCATCTATAGATTGGTGGAGGATTTTTGCACTGAAGCACCTTGGTGGATGCTTTCGTTCTCCCACTGCATGAACACTGGTGGTGTTGCTAATAAGGACTGATTACTGACTCTGTGGTCATTGAAGTGCTGCACTCCTTTTATATTCATTGCTTAACATAGGTGCTTGATAAATTTACCTTGAGTGTACAGCTGCTATTATTATTTCACACACATTATTTTGCGCTGATTGATTCTATACATCTTATATCAGACTTGTCGTTCTGCAACAGCTGGAGGGCCACAGGTTAAGCACCTATGATTTAGACATATTTCATGTTAAAGTGTTACTAAAGGTAACATTTTAAAGTAATAAACATGTTATAATCACCTGCACTGTGCAAAATTTGCACAGAGTGGCCTCCTTTTCTGGGGTCCCCTGCCGCAATCTTGCCCCTCCTCTTCTTCGTGTGCCCTCAAAGCAAGCTGCTTGCACAGTGCATGAATGCTTCTGAGCTGTGTGTGTCTATGGAGCAGCACACAGCCCCTCCTCACTGCATTTAATTGACAACAGCAGGAGCCGATGGCTTATGCTCCTGCCTGTGTCCCTGACTTAAGAGGAAGAGAAAGAAGAAGAGATGCAGCCATTTACAGTACTGAATCTCTTCTTCCCTCTCTTCCCCTTCACACAGGGATGGGGGGAGGACAGAGAGCCATAAGGTAAAAAACATTTTGGCTTTAGAACCACTTTAAGATCAATGACAACAGGAGGAAAGTTATGGGTGGCCCCATCAATATGTTGCAATGAGGTCCTGTGATCTGTGGTTACACACCTGTATTAACCATTTGACCTCTGGAAGATTCCTCCCCCCCCCTTCATGATCAGGCTGTTTTTTGCTTTTGGCACTGTGTAATTTAACTGACAACTGTGCAGTCATGCAACACTGTACACAAATGAAATATGTATATTGTTTTTTCACATAAATAGAGCTTTCTTTTGGTGGTATTTGGTCTGCACTGGGTTTTTTCTCTTATGCGCTATAAACAAAAAAATACTGAAATAATTTTTATAATTTTTTTTTTACTTTCTGCTATAAAACAAATAAAAACATTTAAAAAAGCAAATTTCTTCATACATTTAAGTCAATATGTATTCTTTTACATATTTTGGTAAAAAATCCAAATAAGCCTATATTGATTGGTTTGCACGATGATTTGTATATATATATATATATATATATATATATATACAGTATCTCGCAAAAGGGAGTACACCCCTCACATTTTTGTAAGTATTTTATTACATTTTCATGTGACAACACTGAAGAAATGACACTTTGCTACAATGTAAAGTAGTAAGTGCACAGCTTGTATAACAGTGTAAATTTGCTGTCCCCTCAAAATAACTCAACTCACAGCCATTATTGTCTAAGCTGCTGGCAACAAACGTGAGTACACCAATAAGTAAAAATGTCCAAATTGGAACCAAAGCATCAATATTTTGTGTGCCCAGTATTATTTTCCAGCACTACCTTAACCCTCTTGTGCATGGTGTTCACCAGAGTTTCACAGGTTGCCACTGGAGTCCTCTTCCACTCCGCCATGATGACATCACAGAGCTGGTGGATGTTAGAGACCTTGCACTCCTCCACCTTCCGTTTGAGGATGTCCCACAGATGCTCACTAGGGTTTAGTTCGGAGACATGCTTGGCCAGTCCATCACCTTTACCCTTAGCTTCTTTAGCAAGGAAGTGGTCATCTTGGGGGTGTGTTTGGGGTCATTATCATGTTGGAATACTGCCCTACGGCCCAGTCTCCAAAGGGAGGGGATCATGCTCTGCTTCAGTATGTCACGGTACATGTTGCCATTCATGGTTCCCTTAATGAACTGCAGCTCCCCAGTGCCGGCAACACTCATGCAGCCCCAGACCATGACACTCCCACCACCATGCTTGACTCTAGGCAAGACACACATGTCTTTGTACTCATTACCTTGTTGTCACCACACATGCTTGACACCATCGGAACCAAATAAGTTTACTTTGGCCTCATCAGACCACAGGACATGGTTTCGGTAATCCATGTCCTTAGTCTGCTTCTCTTCAGCAAACTGTTTGCAGGCTTGTGCATCATCTTTAGAAGAAGCTTCCTTCTGGGACGACAGCCATGCAGACCAATTTGATGCAGTGTGCGGCATATCATCTGAGCAGTGACAGACTGACCCACACCCCTTCAACCTCTGCAGCAATGCTGGCAGCACTCATACATCTATTACCCAAAGACAACCTCTGGATATGATGCTGAGCACGTGCACTCAACTTTATTGATGACCATGGTGAGGTCTGTTCTGAGTGGAACCTGTCCTGTTAAATCGCTGTATGGTCTTTGCTACCATGCTGCAGCTCAGTTTCAGGGTCTTAGCAATATTTTTATAGCCTAGGCCATCTTTATGTAGAGCAACAATTCTTTTTTTCAGATCCTCAGAGAGTTCTTTGCAATGAGGTGCCATTTTGAACTCCCAGTGACCAGTATGAGAGATTGAGAGCGATAACACCAAATTTAACACACCTTCTCTCCATTCACACCTGAGACCTTATAATACTAATGAGTCACATGACATCGGGGAGGGAAAATGGCTAATTGGGCTCAATTTAGACATTTTCACTTCGGGGTGTACTCACTTTTGTTGCCAGCGGTTTAGATATTAATGGCTGTGTGTTGAGTTATTTTGAGGGGACAGCAAATTTACACCGTTATACAAGCTGTACTCTCACTATTTTACATTGTAGCAAAGTGTCATTTCTTCAGTGTTTTCACATGAAAAGGTAGAATAAAATATTTACAAAAATGTGAGGGGTGCACTCACTTTTGTGAGATACTATATATATAATATGCTGCATTTAGTGTAGACTATATATAGAACTCATTCAGTGTATAGTATATAGAGTCAGTTCAGGCAGTGTAAGAATATACATGTACTGTATATAGTATAAATATATATAATACGCTGCATTTAGTGTAGACTATATATACAGCTTGTTCAGTGTATAGTATATAAAGTCCGTTCAGGCAGTGTAAGACTATATATATATATATATATATATTACGCTGTATTCATTGTAGGCTATATATACAGTGCATTCAGCGGTGTACAGTATATATTACAGTTTAGTGCGTTGTTGAAAAAAATCCCCATTGTGTCCGGAAAGCCATTAAGGAAAAGCAGACGCTCCCAGGCCACTAAAAGAGGGCAAGCAGCCTCTGTGTCTACAGTGAAAAGTGGTGGTGGCGGACATGGTGCATCCTCCAGGCGGGTCGCGCTTGTCCATTTTTTCTGCTGTTGGCAGTGTTATTCAGCCACATCATACAGAAGAGTTGGTGGAGTGGATAACTAAGCCGTCCTCATCCTCCTCATCCTCTGTCACCCAGGCTCATACTAGTTTGTCTTCCAACGCAGCTGCCAAAATGGCCTATTCCATCCGGTCCTTGTCCACAGATACTTCTTCTGTAGCCCCACCATCATTCACAGAGGAGTCACTAGAATTATTCAACCATAATGTTGATTACATGCTGATGGAGGATGAGCAGCAATTTGAAGGTTCCGATGTTTTTTGCCAGGCTGTGGAAGGGAGTAACGTGAGCCTAGAGAGAGGGGGTGCCACAGAATGACAAGAAACTAGCAGTGATGTTCCCCCAGCTGCAGCATACTGCCAAGTTTGCTCCAGTGATGAGGAGGGAGGGGATGATGAGGACACTGGCTGTGTTTGGGTGCCTGAGAGAAGAGTGGAAGAAAGTGAGGAGGAGGAGGCACAACTCCAATGAGGCAGGATGTCCTCCAGGGGGAAGCTTAAGGGCAGCCACCTTATTGCATAACACCACAGAGCTCCACAGGTGCAGGGTACTGCTGACTTCCTGCTGACTTCCAAAACCTCAATGGTATGGGCTTTTTTCAACATTTGTGCAGTAGATCGCACTGTTGCTGATTGCAATCTATGTCTGAA
>BLSH010002567.1:305722-319265 GCA_018402905.1 Glandirana rugosa
GGTCCAACGTAAGACGGGGTAGAGTTGTCTGCGACAGTCAACTCGACCTTAGACGAGGAAGTGTAACAGCCTTTTACGGAGGTACGTTCAAAATTCAACGTGGGCTGACACACTTTATAACGATGTTCAACGTGGGGTAGATGTATTTCCGTGGGGACTGGACGTATCCGTCAAAAAAACATTTACACTTGATTGGGAAATTGGCGAATTGTTGGCGGGGTATCTGTTAACTGCAGATGTCCCGCCAACGAATTAAGACCCTCCTGCAGATAACTGCAGGATACATGTGATCACGCCGTCATTTGACGGCGCGATCACGTGGTGAAAGGCCGCGCACAGCGGCCATTCACCCCGATCCGTGATCAGTCGGGTCCCCCAGACCCGACGGTCACAGATGTTCCCGTGTGCGCGCCCCAGGGGGCGCGCGGGAACCGCGATTCTGGGAGGACGTCAATAGACGTCCTCCCAGAATTAAGCAACCGCCCTGTAGACGTCAATTGTCTATGGGGCGGTTGTTAAGCGGTTAAAGGGTTAGTTCACATTTACAAAAAAACTGCCTATGCAGGTCAGGGGTGCCTTTATGTAGATGGGGTGCAACTTGTAGCAATATTTCACACAGTCGGGTGCAACTTAAAACTTGCATGGAGGCATTTTCCGACAATGTGAAGGAGCAGATTCCAGCTCAACTGACAGCGTCTGTTGAGATGGGGCAGAATGCAACCTGGCCATCTCGTGCCCAGTCGGAAAGATGTTCAAAAGACATACGACCCTGGGCTTTCGCTCTTCATCAGGAAACTTGCCCTAGCACTAGTACTGTGCCTCATAGGCAGGATATTTGTCCCCACTCTACCAACTCGCCAAAAATTGCGCCAAACCTTGAAAAGGCTCTGCCTGACCCAAGATGGTCACCAGTCACATGGGGCAGCAGCATCCAATCAGATCACTTCCACAGTGACCCAGGAAACCATAGAGGAATCAAGTTTATTCTGACTTTCTCTCCATCTGCAGTTACGCTGCAGATAGCACCCCCTGCAGTGGAGAAAGTAGACTGTACCTGCCTACATGTAGATAAAAGCAAATGGTGCAGCTTTGACTAAAGTTAAATAATGTCCTTGCTATAGGTTCGGGCCATTTATACCAAAGTTAAATAATGCCCTTGCTATAATGGCAGGCCATTTGTATATCTAATGAAGCCTGGCTGAAAGACTCCCAGAGCTGGCATCATTCCGCCCTGCCTTGTTGCTAGGACATTGCTAAGACATGCTCAGGTGTTACTGCTCACAGAGATCCCAGAGCTTCTGAGACATAGGAGAAAGAGCACATCTGAGGTGGTTTGATTCATTATTTAACGTTGTTCAAAGATGCACAATTGGTTTATACCTACAGAGACCCCTTACCTGTATAGGCATTGTTTTGATAAACGTGAACTAACTCTTTAACTAAACATTTAATAAGTCCTGCAGATGAAGCTACGAGGATGGTGGCGTAATGCGTAGAGGTGGAGTCTGGCAGTGGGATTTTACATTTAATACATGAGATCTGCTGGATTTGTTTTTACGTGCTCTTTTTTTATCTAAATAAATGGGAGTGCAAGTTATGAAGCTGGAGTGGTGAGGTTTGTTCAGATTACCACCCAGGTACTGCACTATTGGAGGCATTCTTGTTTTTATATGTTGACTTGGAGCTGCTGGTGATCATTGAGGACACACTTTCATAGGAGAATCATATTGTGATCAGAGCGCATTTGACCCTGTTTAGAGTCTAAAAAGGAGATGAGGAGGGCGCATGCGCGCAGCTGAAGATGGTGGATGCATGAGACTTCAGCTCCGGTCCACGCTGGCCTGATTCCGCCGAACCTGACCTGATACAGCCCCGCCTGCACACAGAACACAGAGGAGTCAGCTCCCCACACCCCAGAGACTTGATTGAGACCAGGGAGAAGCGACTTATTGGCACTGGACAGGCTGACAGTCGAGGCCTGAGCAAGCCGCCGAGCAGCCAAGATGGCACCGACACGGCCAACACCGCTGCTCCTGCAGCATACACAGCAGAAGTCACAGGCCTCTTCTCTCATTCAGGGAGAGGACTGGCCACTGCTGCCCGGATCAGGTGAGAGGGTGGACAGTGGGGATCGGGACACGGTATCATCCCCGGCCAGGGATCTATTCTCATCCCAAAACTCTGAGATGGACAGGGATCTGTGCGATATTGCCCTCAGCCAGGGCGACAGTCTCTGTTCCTCGCCCTTTCCTCCTGCTCTTGTGATGGCCCCTCCATACCCAGGGGATCCGGCCATCATAGCCAGATTTTCTATCTTATTGGACCAGGGACTGGAGAAGGCTACTGCCCGCATTACTAATGATTTGAAAAAGGAGTTTCAGGAACTGGGGACTCGCTTTGGGACTATTGAAACTAAATTGGATGAAACCATAGCCAGGACCAATCAAAACACTGACTGTATTGAGGTTGTACAACAACGGTTGGATGAGCCCCTTAATGAAATTGATGATTTGGAGAATCTTTCGCACCGTTACAATTTCAGAGTGCGCGGCATCCCTGAGTCTTTTGGTGACGCCATAGACATAAGTAAGGAACTCATTTCCCACCTATTGCCGGAGCTACCTCCTCACAAACTGGAATTGGATAGAGCCCACCGCGCGTTAACGGAACCTCGTAAAGATGGACTGCCACAAGATATTATCATAAAACCGCACTACTACTCGGTAAAAGAGCAAGTGATGTCTAAAGACAGAGAAATTATGGATTTGCACCTCAGGGAACATCCTATCCAGATATTTGCGGACATATCTCCTGCCACAGTACAAAAACGTAGGGCACTAAAACCCATACTACAGCCTCTCATTAAAAATGGTATAAGATACCACTGGGCCTTGCCTTTCCGCCTGGCATTCACTTATCAACGCAAAAAGCACTCCTTTTCCTCCGTCCAGAAAGGTGAAGCAGTACTTAAAAAGCTGGACATACTCTCTGAAGGTCCTGGGAATTCACCACATCGTTCACAACCTAGCAGCTCTCCTGACAGACCACCTCAGAGTCCCCTCTCCCCAATCTGATGGTCGACTACAAGCAAGGCTCGACTGAAGGCGAGGCCAACATGAAAGAGCATCGCGGATCTTTTCCTTTTGTGTTGTTCTCCAGGCTCATCTGGGTGACGGCGGTCACTTACCTCTTTGATTATTCCCGATTTGACTTCTGTTTTTTTTTCTTTTTCTGTTTGTCCCTCCTGACATGCAGGCGGGATAAAGGTTGGATCCTTGCTTATCCACTATCTGACACTGACATTTTGTGACGCTGGAACTCCCTCGGTATCCTGCAAAATACAGCTGGGGTCATTCCTGTTGATAATCCTTATCTAATATAGTTAATTTGAATGCCCCCAGTTACACACTGGGTTTTTCACCTATTGTTGAACACGCTTGGGACTTCCTTTGTACGACATGGTTTAAGTGTTTTATTGATTATAATTAAGGCTGGGCTTTGGTGGAGGCCGGCGGTGGTGGTCTTTCGCCCTGTTTGTCCTCGGTCCTCTCACTGAGTGGCAGGACTGAGGTCAAACCAGGCATGAGGTCTTATTGACCCGTTGCTGGTTCCAAAAGAAAGAGGGGCTATGCCCCAGTTGGGTAGATTGTTTAAAAATTTACTGTTGATATTAACGTTATTGATCATTATCTCTTGTGTTTTTATGGGCGACCCTCTCTTGGGTGGCTGGCTTTACTTTCTTATTTTCTTTCATTCCATATTTCTTACAAATGTGTCTCTATTTTATATTGCTTCGCCGTGGTCCCAGGGCTCCGGGCTCGGGCTGCCTTGTCGGGTCCGAAATTCGAAGGTGGGAGTCTGATGCTCCTTCAGGATCTGGTAAGTGATAGTTTTTTTCCCTTGTGCACCATGGGGACACCAGATCAGGTTCAACCCTTTAAACTTATTACTCATAATGTCAGGGGGCTGAATTCGGCACTTAAAAGGCGAACGGCCTTTCAATACTATAAATCTTTAAAGGCCGATGTGCTCCTTCTTCAGGAGGCACATTTTCCTCTGACATACAATACAACATTTTTACACCACTATTATCCACAGTTTTTCTTAGCAAACGGACCTGGAGGGGTAGCAATTTGTTTTTCTAAGAGAGTAAATTTCTCCCTGGAAAAACTAGTCTGCGATCCGGAGGGCCACTATCTGGTAGTGACGGGACATCTGGGGGGTTTATTGGTAACCCTGATATCTTATTATGCAACAAATATAGGTCAATTGCCCTTTTTTAGGAAACGGTTCCACGCGGTAGTCCCTGAACAGCAGGGGATGGTCCTGTTGGGGGGGGGGGGGACTCTAATGTGTCACTGGATTCCATATTAGATAAATCGACACGCATTTCTCCTCCTCGCGGTTACTTTCCGAAGATCGGTTGTAAGTTGGCCAAAATGCTTCATTACTATAATTTAATTGACGTCTGGCGGGAGCTTAACCCATCCACTAAAGACTATACCTTTTATTCCCATGCCCACTCCACTTATTCTAGGATTGACCATTTCTTGACGACTTTGGCAATAGCTCAATTTACAAAATGTAAGATAGTGGAGGTTCCATGGTCTGACCACTCGGCCGTCTGGATGACTTGTGATACCCTACAATGCTTTCAAGGTCCGGCCCCTTGGAGGCTAAATGACTCGTTATTGAGTAACCCTTCTATATGTTTTCATATAGAACAAGCACTTAAAGAGTACTTTGCTCAGAATGACCCTTCGGACACTTCAATGACCACCACATAGGCGGCGCATAAGTTAACGATTAGGGGGCAGTTTATTCAGCTTGCGGCACGATTAAAAAGAACTCTAACTCACTAATACAACAAAAAGAAAGAGAATTGACCGACCTGCTGACCCGACACAAAAAAAACCCCAGACCTAGATTTGAGAGCGCAAATTGACTCAGTAAGACTGGAATTAAATCTGTGTCTGACAACCAGGGCGGAAATACATCTAAGATGGACACAGGCCAAATTTTACACCCAGTCTGACAAACCAGGAACATCGCTGGCCCACAGACTGATGCCCAGACCGTGTCGTAGAACTGTCCCCAAAATTAGACAGTCAGACGGATCTTTTACGCAAAACCCACAAAAGATACTAGCCCTTTTTCATTCATATTTTACTTCTCTGTACAGGGAGCCGGGGACCCCGGGGCTGGGGATTATGGAGGACTTTTTAAATGAGTTACCCTTACCATTATTGTCCGAGTACCATAGAGACATAATGGAGGAGGACATTACCTTGGCAGAGGTGATGTTGGTAATTAGGCAAGCACATGCTTCTAAGACCCCTGGTCTGGACGTATTTTCCGCCTCCTACTACAAGAAATTTGCACACATATTGGCACCCCACATGTTGGAATTTTTTAGAGCCCTGTGGAGTGGGTCCTATTTAGAGAATGATTTAAATAGAGCTAATATATGTCTAATACCGAAGCCTGAGAGGGATCATGGGGAGGTGGGGAATTATCGCCCTATTTCGCTTATTAACGTGGATCTAAAATTGTTAACCAAAATATACCCCAATAGGCTTAATACCTTTTTCGCTCAATATATCCACGTAGATCAAGTGGGCTTCGTCCCAGGATGACAGGCAGCAGACCAGATCCGGAGGGCCATAGATGTTATATCTCTTTTGCGTTCAGACTGGGATGGGATGGGACCTGAAGGGGAATGTTGCTTTCATTGGACCTTCATAAGGTCTTCGATTCCCTTTCTTGGTCCTACTTGTTCCACGTTTTGTGGCAGTGGAATTTTGGACCTAAATTTCTTTCACTTTTGGGGGTACTGTACTCAACCCCCTCGGCTAACATTGTAGCTTTCGGACACAAGTCTGACTTATTACAAATTAGAACGGGTACCAGACAGGGGTGTCCCTTATCACCCCTACTGTTTGTGGGGGCTATGGAAATGTTAGCCGTTGCTATTAGGGAAAATCCCAACATACACGGGGTGGTCAGTGGAGGAAAGGACCACAAGTGCGTATTGTTTGCGGACGACCTCTTAATGTTTATAACTGATCCCGTCACGACCCTGCCTAATTTGACATCCTTGTTAACTAGATTTGGAGAAGTGTCGGGTCTGGTAGTTAACCAATCTAAGTCAGAGGCATTGGATATCAACCTTCCCACCCCAATTTTTTTGACGCACGTCATTCCCTTTTCGGTGGTGCCCACAGGCCCTTTCTTATCTGGGGTAAAACTCACACCCGACATCTCTTCCCTATATAGGATAAACTACACTCCCCTTCTCAAGTCTACAAAGGAGGACTTACAGAAATGGCAGAATGGTGGTCTTTCCTGGATGGGCAAAATTGGGGCAGTCAAAATGTCGGGCCTACCCAGAATTCTTTACTATTTCAGGTCTTTACCGATCCCGATTACTATGACGTTTTTTAAACAATTACCAGATCATTCACTACTTGAAATCGCTTTGTCGAGATCAAGGAGATATTGCCACTAGGACTTTTATGAAAACAAGTGATTATGTGGTCCGGGGTCGCGAGGTAAAATTTCAGAGCTTTATAACCAGTTAATAGATCGGAACCCCAAACTTTCTTACCAACAGGCCTTGGAGACGGACTTAGGGGAGAGTATTGATGAGGAGGTGTGGTCCGGGTGGTCGACTATGGTGCACCGGGGAATTTTAAACATGTTCCTGGTAGAAGCTAATTATAAGGTATTGTCCAGGTGGTATTTGGTCCCGACACGACTACATAAAATTTATTAGAATGCATCCCCTCTTTGTTTTAGAGGCTGTGGTCAGGAGGGAACTATGTTCCACATTTGGTGGTCGTGCTCCAAAGTTAAAAGATACTGGATAAGAATATTTAGTTTGATGTATTCAGTGACGGGAACAAATCTACCTAAGAATGCCAAAACAGCTTTATTTTCTGACCTCACAAGTGACATACCTAGACACCTCAGATCCCTTATCCTCTTTATTCTCTCAGCAGCCAAAATTAATATAGCAAAAGCATGGAAAACTCCCAGGATAAATGTAGCATCAGTTAAAAATAAGATCTCTTGGATCATGGTCAATGAAAAATTGGCCAGCATCCTTTGTGACCAACAACAGCAATTTGAGAAGATCTGGAACCTCTGGATTAGATACGTCCAGGCGCCCTGAGCGCACAGATGGGGGGCTGGGGTCGGGGGTGCGGGGACCATTGGCGGAGCGATCTCTCTCTCTTCTTCTCTTTGCTGGACTTTCTTTAATTCCTTTTCTCCCCTTTTTTTCACACTACTTTTGCACCGATTCTGGTTGTAGGTTTATCCAGAACGCATAGGCCAGTTAGGAGACCTGATGATATTGTTTTTGAGGTTAATGTTATCAGTTCTGGAATGGAGATAGTAATGCATGGTCCGAACAGGGGGCCATAGAATACTCACCACTGGGAGACCTGTGTCCCCGATGGTGGTGTAAAAAGATTATGGGCATACAGTACACTCGGCCCATTGCTGTTCGGGCTATGCTGCCAGGATACTTGAATTGAAAATTTTCTAGTGAAGTCACTCTTCAAGTGTTGAACATTCTCCTCGTTTTCTTTCTCTTGATAAATTTAGACAAACCACCGGCAATAAGAATGGCAATCTTTAATGCCTGATCTGGGGGGTGCTGCTAGCCACCCATTGGCACAGAGTGTTCCCAATTGGGGTGTCATGGGCGGGGTGTCCCACCCCCTTCGCATTTCTCTAGTTTGTTAAAACCATTTACTAATGTTTGATCACTCCTATGATGTACCAATTTACGGTTCGTCGGGTGCTTGACTTTGCAGCACTATGTGTAATTTTTCATTCTTATTTCTGAACAGACCTACGATTGTAATAGTCTCTTTGTGTTTATTTTACTGTGAAAACAATAAAAATATTGGAAACTAAAAAGGAGGTGAGCTTGCATTGCACCTGGGGAAGGGAACACAAGTCACAGAGTGGAATTAGCTGAGAGGCAGGTTTCTCACGGCAAAGTTGTTGTGCACCGTTTTTAAGGAGACTTTCATATATCAATTTTCAATTTTATCATATATGGACCTTTTATGAACTGTTTGCACATATTGACTGCTTTTGCAATATATTTATTAACACTGACAATTAATTATATGTTTTTTCACAGACACATATAGATATATTTAATAAGCAGTGCTGTCACATTAATACTTTCATTTATTGCTGTTAATGTGGGAACACATAGGTGATAGCAGCAGTTTGTATTGTTTTCTAAGTTAAAACACTTTTTTCACTTACCACTAGGTGGCAGCACGCAACCATTAGATTGTTTTTTGCTGTGCTAGGTTGAAATTTAAAGTCCTCTGCCCCAGGATACCCTTGCAGCTGTGATATTCTGGTGCTGTGGGGGTTATTATGAGCGGCTGCAGCTGTGACAGGCACTCATCAAGTGACAACAATGCCCTCTCCACTGTCCCTGTGTTCCATTCATAGACACCATATTATTGGTTCCCACAATGAAAAGCACTCGATGAATGGAGGGTGGCCAGATGAATGAAAGGTCTAACTCCTTCATTCGTAGAGCACTTGTCATCGTAAATATCCATAGTACTCTACAATGTGCCAGTAAAGATAAACAACAGTCTTTTGCTCTGTCAAAGTACATTTAGTTTTCCTTCCAAAGAAAGCCATTGCATAACATGGGTTCGGTTGCTTGAACCATAATATAGAGTTAGGTAGAGTTTACACGGACATTTATTTCTAAATATGTATCAAAGGCAATGACGTGTTCAGATACCAATTCATTGTGAAAGTAAACCACTTCTGTGTGAACATAATGTTTACTAAGTCATGCTATTATCTTTTTCAACTTAGCTTGTTGGCACGAATAAACACTTCCTTACTGGATGAAACTCTATAAGACCTCTTCTGTCTCCTTCTTCAAGATGAATAACATAGAGAGCATGGCCTAATCTTACCCTAGCTTTGTGTCAATAAATGTATCACTGGACTGTGCCTATAATCAGCATCATTTTAATTATCAGGTAAGTGTCACCATTAGTATTTTGTTTATACTTATTTTACTTACTGGTTCTCAATGTTTAACACTGAAGCTCTCATTTTATACACATATATCATGCTAACTTTGCATATAACTTTATCGTGGACCTATGTTGCCTTTCTCTGTGATGAAGGTATATTTAATGTTTATTTTGTGTTGCTTGTGAACTTAAAGTGATTGATTGCAAATGAAATAACAAACATGTCATACTTACCTGCTCTGTATAGTGGTTTTGCACAGAGCAGCCCTGATCCTCCTCTTCTGGGGTCCCCTGCCAGAGCTCCTGGCTCCTTACCCCTTACAAGTGCCCCCATAGCAAGTTGCTTGATATGCGGGTACTCATGTGAGCTCCATCCTGAGCTGGGCTCATAGATGCCAACATTGCCAAAAAATGTATAGGAAAGCTTTTTTGTCTGTGTGTGGAGTCTTATCATAATTAGGGGTCGGGGCATTTGTTTGGCGGCGTGGCATAATGGGGAATAAAAATGTGGCTCGCGTAGCGGTGAAAAAAACGGGCGTGGCTTAAACTAAATAGTGGGCGTGGCTCAAAGGGAGTGTGGTTCGAGTCTGAGATGAATGAGGGATGAAGGAAGAAAGAAAGAAAGGAATAGGGAGGGAAGGAGATAGAAGGAAGGAAAGAAAGAGGGATGGAGGGACAGCAGAGCCAGATCCTACACCATAATAGCAATATGTGTATTTCAGAAAGTTTAACAATCAGCAGATAAAGATGCTCCAAACACCTGGTGTTAGCGCTTCAGTCATCCTGGTGATTGAAGCTCATTATTTCTATTATTACATTGTAATATAAATTGAAATAGTTAAACTCACCATAATGCAGAATCAGTGGGATCCCCAAGCGTGTCACTTACCACATCGCCTGCCACCAGATGCACCATGTCATTTACCACCAGATGCAGAAGTCAGAAGTGCCTCTGTCTCCCCGGGGGGTGGTGGTCTCTCTGTCTCCCCGGGGGGGTGGTCCCTCTGTCTCCCCAGGGGGGATAGTGGTCCCTCTGTGTCACCAGGGGAGATGATGGTCCCTCTGTCTCCCCAGGGGAGATGATGATCCCTCTGTGTCACCAGGGCAGATGGAGGTCCCTCCGTCTCCTCGGGGGGGTTGTGGTCCCTCTGTCATCCCAGGGGGGATGGTGGTCCCTCTGTGTCTTCAGGGGGGTGGCGGTCCCTCTGTGTCCCCGGGGGGATGGTGGTCCCTCTGTGTCCCCGGGGGGGATGGTGGCCCCTCTGTGTCCCCAGGGGAGATGGTGGTCCCTCTGTGTCGCCAGGGGAGATGGTGGTCCCTCTGTCTCCCCAGGGGAGATGGTGATCCCTCTGTGTCACCAGGGCAGATGGTGGTCCCTCCGTGTCACCAGGGGAGATGGTGGTCTCTCTGTCTCCCTGGGGGGACATGGTGGTCCATCTGTGTCTCTGGGGGGTGGTAGGCCCTCTGTGTCCCTGGGGTGGTGGTGGTCCCTCTGTGTCCCTGGGAGAAGATGGTGATCCCTCTGTGTCTCCAGGGGACATGGTGGTCCCTCTGTCTCCCCAGGGGAAATGGTGGTCCCTCTGTGTCCCCAGGGGACATCGTGGTCCCTCTGTCTCTCCCCCGGAGACATAGTGGTCCCTCTGTCTCCCCAGGGGACATGGTGGTCCCTCTGTCTCCCCAGGGGGACATGGTGGTCCCTCTCTCTCTCCAGGGGACACGGTGGCCCCTCTGTCTCCCCAGGGGACATGGTGGTCCCTCTGTCTCCCCAGGGGGACATGGTGGTCCCTCTCTCTCCCCAGGGCGACATGGTGGTCCCTCTGTGTCCACAGGGGACACGGTGGTCCCTCTGTGTCCCTAGAGGACATGGTTGTCCCCCTGTGTCCCCAGGGGGGATGGTGGTCCCTCTCCCTCTGTGTCCCCAGGGAACATGGTGTTCCCTCTGTTCCCAGGGAACATGGTGGTCCCTCTGTGTCCCCAGGGGGGATGGTGGTTCCTTTGTGTCCCTCTCTGTGTCTGTGACTCACTGTCTGTGTCCCTGTGACCTGCCGAGGTGCACTGGGACGCCGCTGGCTGCTCTGATCTCCCCGCCAGAAGACCAGCTCATGGAGCAGGGAAAGACCAAGAGGCGGAGCTCGGGCTCCACCTCTAGTTTCTTCTTTAGCTGGCTATCTTCAAAATGGCGGCGGAGACAATTTAGTGCCAGCCGCGGATCTCTAGTGGCCGGTGGTGAAAAATCGGGAAACCGATGATTTCCCAGGACATTTCCTGGGAAATGTTAAGGCTGGGAAAATAGTCTAAATCCCAGGAATGTCCCGGGAAATTCGGGACTATTGGCAAGCATGTGGGCTCTGTTTGGTGTTTTGACACACACAGTTTGGTCCCTCCGCTCCAGCGCTGGATGGAGATCAAGCTCAGGTAAGTGTTTAGGTAGGACATGGGGAGAGCTGAACACAGAAGGTTTTTTACTTTAATTCATAGAATGCATTAGGGTAAAAATCCTTCTGCCTTTAGAACTATTTTAAAGATGAATTCTAGATATGAATATACCAACTTGGACCGATGTAACTATGTATATACCATAGTTAGCCAATGCCCCTAGACTGCTACTCCACTGATCTCCACTTGCTTCGGGGTTCTGTGCCAAGACGCTGTCCATCTGTATTGTGAACACAGGAGGTGGCCACCAAACATGGTTACCATTTAAAGAATGCTTTGAATACATGGAAAGCATTTTCTGATTGGATGAGGTGGAGGGGTGGGGTGGTGACGTCCACCATGCCCAATCAGAGAACACTTTTGCATACAATTACAATACTTTACATGAAGTAATGTGCAAAGATTTTAGGTGTGGAAAAAATGCTTTCATGATTAGAAGTGTTAATAGTTTCCATTTTGTTTATTGATAAAAAGTAAAGTAAATGAACAGAAGAGAAATCCAAATCAAATCAATATTTGGTGTGACCAACCTTTGCCTTCAAAACAGCATCAATTCTTCTAGGTACACTTGCACACAGTTTTTGAAGGATCTCAGCAGGTAGGTTGTTCCAAACATCTTGGAGATCTAACCCCAGATCTTCTGTGGATGCAAGCTGCCTCGAATCCTTCTGTCTCTTCATGTAATCCCAGACAGACTCCATGATGTTGAGATCTTGATCAGACAGACTCCATGATGTTAAGGCTCTGTGGGGGCCAAAGCATCACTCCCAGGACTTCTTGTTCTTCTTTACTCTGAAAATAGTTCTTAATGACTTTGGCTGTATGTTTGTGGTCATTGTCCTGCTGCAGAATACATTTGAAAGCAATCACACACCTTCCTGATGTATGGCATTATGTAAAAGTATCTGTCTATATTTTCCCAGCATGTCTCCAAGTTCATCCAAGTCCAGATAAAACAATGAAGAGAGGTGAGGAGGTGACATTCACCTCGTCCGATTAGAGAACACTTTACATATGATTACTATACTTTACAAACAATTATCTCCAAATCCATTCAGGTCCAGATGAAAAAGTAAAAGAAGCCGTGCAGTGATATCCACCTCAACCAATCAGAGAAGACTTTGCATTCATTCAGAAAATGCAAAGCATTCTCAGCATGGAGCCATGCCGAGTGGTCGACACGCTATGTCCAGAATGCAGCAGGGCTGCTGCTCAGCACAGAATCCAGAAGCAAGTGGAGATGACTGTTTGCGGTGTCTGCTACAGTGATTTCCAGCTTCCAGGGGTATCTTTCAGGTATGGTGTGTGTGTATGTATATATATATATATATATATATATATATATATTTATACAGTATCTCACAAAAGGGAGTACACCCCTCACATTTTTGTAAATATTTTATTCTATCTTTTCATGTGACAACACTGAAGAAATGACACTTTGCTACAATGTAAAGTAGTGAATGTACAGCTTGTATAACAGTGTAAATTTGCTGTCCCCTCAAAATAACTCAACACACAGCCATTAATGTAGGGGTAATGTAACCACGCTAGGCAAAGGGTAAAGGACAATGTATAGGGTAAGCAGCCTTACAACGACCAAACAAATCGTAAAGAGTAGTAGATAAGTATAGATGGCGCTAAACACAATGGTTCATGAAGATAGGACTCAACCAACCATCTAGGATCAGAAGATCGGTAACGCAGCAATCCAGGGTCAGCAGCGACCAACGCGTTTCGTCCTAATAGACGACGTCTATTAGGACGAAACGTGTCGGACGCTGCTGACCCTGGATTGCTGCGTTACCTGTTTTTAACCACTTTTTAACTATAAGCTTATGGATTTTAATCTTTTTGGATACAATAAAGCTGTACCTCGTGACTGAGGTTTTTTACACTATGGAGAGTCCTCCTTTCTTTCCATATATTTGAGCCTGATATCGAACCCCTTGGACCATTTGGCCAGAAGCCATTTGTACTGGAGACTGCAGACGTACAGGACATACAGACGTTCAGGATTGTGTGATGCGCTCCCATCCCTGAGGTGTTCGGATCCGCCAAGGATAGTGTGACGC
>BLSH010002567.1:342176-359514 GCA_018402905.1 Glandirana rugosa
AGACAAAGAGAACACTCGTTGATCTAGACAGGCCAACACGGTCAAACCTGTATACAAGGCACCAAGACCCGCATAACAGACAGTAGGTCGTGCAAAAAGTTCGGGTAAACCGACCGTATAGTATGAATTGAAAAATGAAACACTTAACACTACATAGTAAATGTCATCATACGTTTACAAATCCTTGGGGACTGTTAAAGGTACTAACAGTAAATATTTATAAACCCACAAACCTAGTCGTTAAAATAAAAGTAGATAGTTTATTGACTTCTTGTGTCATTATAAAGTCATCACTTTACTCCAAATAACCTAATTGTCTTTTACACGTTATACGTAACTTTGCTGACAGACAATACGCCCAGAACCACGGAACATATGTCCAAACTGGCACAACCGGACAGATCTAGTTGCTCACAAGAGAAACAGAGACACTAAGAGAATATAAAAGGATAAATTATTCATAGAAATGGGACACCTCCCATTCAACGTTTAAGCCAGCTGGCTTTCTACTGTTAAAATAAAAAATCCAATAAACTTCTTGCCTGAATTTTAAATTTGTCACCCCCCTGGTTGGTAGATTCTTTTTTTCAACAGCTTGAATGACTAGATCAGAAGTATTTTTCTGGTGTTGTTCATTCCAGTGTCTGGCAACATTGGTGTTATGTTTTTTTCTATATCGTACAAATGGTCATTGAGGTGATCCTGCAAGCGGCAGGTCGTCCGACCAACATATTATATATTATATGAGACACAGGTGATAATGTATACCAGAAATCTGGAATTGCAATTAATGAATGTATGAATATTGGCATATTTGTTAATGGAACTGGAGTGACTAGTATCTCCTCTAAGAATGTGGGGGCAACATGGAACCCCCCCTGAAAGGCAACGAAAGGTGCCTATAAACGTTAACCAATGGGGGCAGGGTTTCTGACTAGAGAAGAGGCTAGGTGACAGGCCCTTGCCAAGGGTAGATGCCCTTCGGGACACAGTCTTGTCTCCCTTAGACAAAATGTGTGCATAGTTGGAATCTTTAGATAGAACAGGCAAGTATTTCAGTACAATGTTCCTAACTTTGAATTCACTACTAAAAGGAGTTGAAAAACTGGCACATTGTTACCAAAGTTAAGTCTATTTCCATCATTACGTCCTGTTTTCAGGAGCTGCCCAGTTGGGAAGCCTCTAATGGTATGTCTAGGATGGCTTGAATCGTCTCTAAGTAGGGCATTCCCCACTGTGGCCTTTCTGAAAAGACTAGATGTAACCTTGAAGCCTACTCCTTTTAGATGCACATCCAAAAATTCTGTGGAGGTGACATCACAATGTCCCGTGAAGTGCAAATTCAAATAATTGTCGTTCATATAAGACAACAGATGTTCTAAACTAATCAAATCTTTAGAAACAATAAGCAATGAGTCATCTATATAGCGACGATAAAAGAAAGTGTCTGTGCGACGGGGACCATCAGGAGCAAAAATGCAGACCTCTCCCACCATCCCATGTAGAGATTGGCGAGGGAGGGAGAAAATGTAGCCCCTATGGAGGCTCCGCACTTCTTCAAGTAATGGTCCCTGTCGAAAATGAAAAAATTGTGAGTGAGGAGATATTCCAGGCTTAGGAGAATAAACTCACGAAGAACCAAAGAATATGCACTGTACTTAGACAAAAAGAAGGAAATGGCTCTTAAACCTAAAGAATGAGGAATTGAGGAGTAGAGGCTGGTGATATCACAAGTCACCCACTGGATGTTATCCTGTCATTCAAAATCTTTAAGTTTGGTTAGGACATGTTTAGTATCTCTAATGTAACCTGGAAGGTTAACTACAAGGGGTTGCAGCTGGTGGTCGACCCACTGACCCAAATTCCCAATAAGTTTGATGTGTCACATGACCCTCTTCCTATTGAAAAAACAAAAGTTGGATTCAAAATGGCCAAGTTCAAAATGGCCACCATGGTCACCACCCATCTTGAAAAGTTTCCCCCCTCACATATACTAATGTGCCACAAACAGGAAGTTAATATCACCAACCATTCCCATTTTATTAATGCGTATCAATATAAATGGCCCACCCTGTAGATCAGAAAGTTGACGGATGGCTTCTAATTTATATTGTTCTGAATCGAGTACCACTACTGCGCCTCCTTTGTCAGCACTTTGTCAGCTAACAGGAATGTGGTAAAACATCAGGAAAAAGGCAAGCTCGAGATGAACTAGAATGCTTCAATATTTCTTTCTGTTCCTTACTTATTCATATGTGTTTCAACTATGCACATAAGAAAGGAGTTTGTTGTCTTAAGATCTTATTGTGTGAAATAAACACAGCACACATTAGAGAGATTGGCCTGTCTACATATGGGAAGAAAATGTACAGTGATATACAGTACCTTAAGGTTATCTTAAAATGGTTGTAAACCTCAGACATGAAATATGAACAAAGCATATCCCTCTATAGTGTAATTTCTGTCTGCCCTCTTGTTCCTCTGCTATCAGCATGAGTCACTTCTAACAAGTTTTCCTGACACCAAGAGAAAAAAAGGTGACCTGGGAGGGAGCACCAGCAGATTGACAGGCTTACTTTTGTTCCTGTGAGCTGTGACGGGGGCATGTCCCTTCCCTCCAATTAGCTCTCTTAGCTCTTCTCACTGAGCTCTGAAGAGTGTAATTTCAACTTTCTGCCTCATTTTTTTATGACATCTTAGACAAGCTGTATAAATTCTGCACTTTGAACGGATGTAGAAAAGACTACAGACAGAGAGGTACAACTTATGTAGGAGGATTTGGTTTGTTTCAGTGTATCACCTAAGGCCATTCACTTCACTGGGTATAGGTTTTACAACCACTTTAAACACCTACAATTCTTCTGTTTGCTAGAGACCGTGTTATCTTAATATAATCTATAGGTTTTTATAGATGGCACAAAATGACACAAAGAAGTACTCTTCTACTTACAGTACTAAAGTGATCTGGTAATGTAAATGTGTCCTACGGCTTCATGTGACATGTGAATTTATCTGACAGGTCTTTGTAAATGATATGCAGTAAGTGTTTCCTGGGCAAGATTGGAACCTTACTGGTAATTAGCATTTAGTAACAAAATTATTCTAATAACTTACAATTAAAGTAATGCATTGAAGACATGGAGGAAACCGGATGCAACCATTCAGCCAATAGTATAATCTATTTTATTTATTTATAAATTTTTTTGGGGGGTTTTTTTTTTTTTTTTTTAATAGTATTTATTAGAATTTTCAGAGTGAAAAAAATACAACTTTCTTCAACACAAAATACCATATAATCCTCCAAAAGTTATCTCACAATTAGTTTTGTGATTGATTGTATAATCTATTTTAAATACAGTATATGGCAGTTGCACTTTTTACCCTGCAGTCTATGTCTTACTTACTCCTGACTCCTAACTCTGTGTTACTTAATCCTCACTCCTGCACTCTGTGAGTTACTTATCCCTGACCCCTGAACTCTACGCATTACTTAATCCAGACCCCTGCACTATGTGCAATACTTACTCCTGAACTCTGTGCGATACTTTCCTCTGATCCTTGCACTCTGTGTGTTAGTTAATCATGTCCCTGAACGCTCTGTGCTACTTACTTCTGACCCCTGCACTCCATTTTTAAACCAGACCACATATGCTTTATGCTCTCTTGACCCACAGTAGCATAGGTTTTATTAACAGTAGCCCATTAAGCCCAGCCCACTGTCACCACAATCAGGCCCACAACTCACCATGGTGCACTACATGCACCACATAATTTCCCTTTCCATGGTGACCAAGGGATTTTGTCTTTACTTTTGAATGTATGGCTTGTGTCTCAAAAGTCAGTGAGCGATTGTTTCAGGGCTTGTTGTGATGTTGAGGGTGTGGCTAAAAATGAGGGTGTGGTTTTGTGGACATGGTTAAATGTGGGTGTCCCTGGATTTCCTTTTTGAAGTTTGTTATCCTTAATATATCTGCCTGTTTTAGTACAAATTGCAGTCCATGCCATTTCTTCCTTATTTGGGAACTGTTTAAATGGATCTTAAAAGGATTATCATCGGTTGCAGGTTTTTCAACCTAATAAAATTAAACTTGGTAAGCAAGATAAAGCACTTTTGGCACTTGTGTGTGCTTATGATTGCTCATTCAGTGACCCCCACATATCACCTAATTAATCAATGGATTAATCACATCACTTGAATATTGTTTTCTGTCATTCTTATAGTCATTCCTAAGGGCCCATCCTAAGAGCACCTCCACTATGCACCTGCATTGCAGAGTAGCACCAGCATGCATTGTAACACACTCCTGATCCCAGTGGGCTGCATTGCATGCATTTTTGTGCACTGAAATGTGTTGCAGCATGCAATGGGCTGTAACTCAACACACGAAAAGATAGGTAATGCTGTATTTTTCCAGCAATCCGCAATAGTACACATTATGTATTGTAGTGTGCCATTGTGTGTTGCAGCACAGATGTGTTTTGATGGTGCTTACGGTGCTATTTGAAATTGGAAGGCACTGCAGTGCACTAACCTTTGCATGCTGCATGTCTTGAATGGTAATTGTTTAATTTTAAGGGTTTTTTCCACCAAGACACTCCTTTAAAATACACTTTTGGTTCATGTATAGAGCACTTGTAGTAGGGTATTTGTATTCATTTATTTATATTGTTAAACAAATTTGTAGCACTGATCAAACTGAAAAGTAAATAATATATTATTTATGGCTTTAATGTTTTATTACAGTGCTAGTGCTATTTATTGGTGTAGGAATCATTCTTTAATATTGAAGGTTTATATTGTACTTTTTACAGGATACATGTAGAAATTCAATTCTGCATTGCTATGTTCAGGAACTTAAAACTGTTGTAGAAGAAATTACTCTAATAGGAGACGAGAAAGCAGCCGAGAACATAACTCGTAAAATCTCTGATATAATAATCAATGTGAATGTTTCTTCTTTGGAGGTATGTATTGCAAAGACTGTTTGTTTACTACATGTTACAAGGTCTGCTGAAGCCAAAGACAACCTTTGTTTTCAACTGATGCACTTTGAACGTGGGTCAAAAATTGCGGAGATAAATAGCTAGGCAAAATAATAAATAAATACAATGCATGTAAGGCTCGGTTCACACTACAGCTACTTGGGATCCGACTTGTGTTGCCCCAAGTCGCCCCAAGTCGCTTGACCTAAGAAGTCCCATTGAAGTGAATGAGAGCCTTCTTAATGTACACTACTGAAGTCGCTCCGACTTCAAAAAGGTTTATGTACCACTTCAAGGCGACTTCTATCCAACTTGTGCCAATAGAATTCAATGGAAGTCACCTCCAAGTTTAGAGGAAAAAGAAAATAATTTACCCAGTGAATTACCCAGGCAACCCCTCCCTCCTTTCTCTGATTGGCTACAGGCAAAGTTGCCTGGCATGGAGGTTGCTTTAAGTCGCATTGTAAGTTGCCCAAAGTCACACTGAAGTCGCATTGAAGCTGCGTTCAAATCGCTTAGCAAAATCACGCCTGAAGTCGGATTGCCCCTGTGTGAATCGGCCCTAATATGTTGATGCAAGTGGCTTCCACATCTCAGTGGATATCCACAGTCGCCTTGGCTTGCAGTGTAATGTAACAAAAATGTAAATTGAATCTGCTGACAAGACATGTGCTTGTAATTACAGCAGAAGGACCGAGATGAAGGGGCGATTGTCCCCCTGACCTATATTGGAATAAGGCCTGGTTCACATCTATGCATTTTTTAGTGCATTTTCAGTTTTGCAGAAACACACTACAGTCCATTTAACATGGTTTCCTTTGGATGCAGTTTACATATGTGCATTTTATAGAAAGGGCCAGGGACTTTTTTCTGTTTTTTGGTTCCATAGACTTCAATGGAACAAAATTGTATATTGAAAAACGCAAAATGCACCTGGAATATGCAAACTGCAACATGCATAGGTGTGAATCAGGCCTTAAGAAGTATCTGGACCTTTTAGCAGTGGTATAGTAGTTCGGTTTACTGTTTTTTTTACATTACATGTTTTTATTGCTGTCTGTGTCCCCTTTCAGGAGATTCGCCTTGAAATGAAGTGAAATAATATCCCAAAATGTGGGTTGCCACCAGAACATAAATAGAGGGGAAGTTTTCCAATGAGAACACTAGTGGTGACTGGTGACAACAAGATATTCCCTCATTTTGGATGGATTTCCTCATTTTCTGCTTTGGCTTTGAAACAAGAAGTAAAGGGTAGTCTCTCAAATGGGACAGATGGGCAAAAAAACCCCAAAAAAATCCTGCCCTACTCCATCCAAAATGAAGAAAAAGTTTTTCATTTAGCTGTACTTTAAAGTACACCACCGATACTTGTTTGAAGCACGTATTTGGGCCAAGCAGCAGCCAATTACTAGGCCTGAACACTCTCACATAACAGAGGGGGTCATCCTCTGTCATTGTTTAGGCTCGGACACTATGGCTGGCAATACACTGTTAGATTTTTTTAGATATTGTTGTTAAACTGATCACAGAGTATGCACAAATACAAGAACACAAAGCATACATGAAGATTAGGCTATCCTGGTGTCAGTTCAACATCATGGCAAATAAACACCATGTAAGGTGGAGAAAAGGCACAAAGCCTCTAAAAACGTTATGGAATATGCTTCAGTAGAACCAACATTGGACCGGTTACATGCAATCTAAGAGTTAAAGACGTGAGATATTCATGATCAAAAACTCAAAAAATTGTATTCCAGTGTTTGAGGATAAGAGATGGAGAGGAGATGCAGAAAAGGAAGGACTCATGTGTATAATTGCTTGGGTGACCCTGTTTTTTGTTTCAAGGGTACAAAGTGTGGGATCTTCCAAGCTTGCGCTATGGTTTGCTTGGTTGCTGTCATAACTTGTAGTAGAAGATGGAACTAAGCTCTAGTACAATCCACTGTGTTATGATTAAGCAGAGCAAGAGATGGGTCGGGATCCAGAGAAATATTGACCAAGGTGGAGGCCATCCTAAAAATCTCAGTTCAGAATTGCTGCACAATGGGACAAGTCCACCAAGTATGAGCGTGCATGCCCTTTTGCTCACAAGCACGGAAACATAGGAGAGGGTAGCCAGGCAAAAACATAGAAACCCTTACCGGGACCAAGTTTCAATGCATGAGTACATTATAATTTGTTTCAAGTGCTAAAATATTATGAGAGGAAGATTTAGTGGTCACCCAGATATCATCCCAATCCTCCGCCTCCAAGTCTAACTCAAGGTCCCTAGACCATTGTGCTATGTATAATGGCAATTAGCTGGTGGGGACGTAAGATGGGTGTATAGATAGGATATAATGGATAATGGGCATGCGGATCAGAATTGCATATGTCTTCAAAGAGGGATAGGCTAGTGAGAGAAGACTGTGCACGTGTGTATATCATAAAGAAGTGAACGATCTGGAGATAGCAAAATTATTTTCTAGATGGTATTTGGGCTTGTTCTTGCAATAATGCAAATGCCTTCGGGCCTGTATCTGTCATAAGGTCACTTATATGAGTTAAACTTAGGGTTTGCCATAGTCAGAATGAAGTGGGGTCAGAATAGCCTGGATAGAAGGCTGGGCGGTTAAAAAAGGAGAATAAGGGAATATGAGACAATAATTTGAAGGGACTGCACAGTTTATCCCACACTACAAGGTAATGATGTGATATCAGGTTAACTATAAGCCCACGGTCATTACGAGTCAGCCAAAGCAAATTAGTAACTCACAGAGGGTATAGATCCACCGTCTCTAGGCCCACCTACAACAACATCTCGGTAGTTGCATGATAAAGCGTAATCTGGGCCAATATAGCTGCATGGACACTGTTAGATTTTCTTTTGTTCATCCTGTGGGTTGAACAAAAAAAATATAACAAATTCCTTTATCCGATCTATAGAGCACGGACGCTCAAATCTCCCACTGTGCTTATTGTATTCTGATTGCTGCTATAGGCTGGATTCAGCTGATATTTAACAAAAAAAATTCTGTCCAGCTGCTTCGATTTTTTAAATAGAAGAATGTCAGGCAGTAGAAGGCCAACAGGGTCACCCACTTAGCGGATTTCAGCCAGTTACATAGATTACGTTCAGCTTAACAGACACTGGCTTTTATGGCGGCAGCTACAATGGAAAAATGATCTGGGGGGATTGCTGGGGAGGTGAGTATCACTGGGTCAGGGAGGGAAACCTTTATGCAGACATTATCACTTTGCCCCAAATTAGCAAACTGACGTGTCGCATTAAAGAGGAAATTAAGTTTCAAAAACATTTTGCATAAATTAACCACTTGCATACTGATTTTTTGCTGCTCAGTGACCTTCCTGTTCAAATCTTTTAGCTATAAGCTGTATTTTGTTGTTACTTCTGGCTGACATGCCCCTCAAATATTTGGCATCTCTGAGATTGACCTGTTCCCATTTGTGTTCCCCTTGTGCTGTGTGCACATGTAAGGGCATAAGCTGGTCAAAGATTGGAAGAGAAATCTACCTAAACTAAAGAAGGTGCTCGCTCTATTGAAAGGAAAAAGAAGTCACTGCTGCTTGCTGGTAGTATAGAGCTCACTGAGGGTTTACTTTTGGTTTGTATATATTTTGGCTAAGCACATTTTAAATTGGACAGGCTTTAATGGTTACTGGTGGGCTACAGTTCCACCTTAGGTATAAATATTATCAGAAAAGGCAGAATACTATGGAATTGTGTGATTATTTATATTTGATAGATTGGAGTTTAGCTTTCTTGAACCGTTTGTTTTTTCCATTCAGGGCAGTCAAAGATTTGCTTTAATCTCCCCATCTACAACATGTGTTTCCTTTGCTCTCCCACTGCCCTGTTCAGTACCAGGAGGCAAAAGGAAACATTTGATAACTCCAGGCATAAGGTATGTGACTCACTCCATATTAGAATGATGGGTCATTTGACACATTGAGAGTCCATAGTCCTGTGTAAGCTACAACTTCAGTGACTCTTAGGCTAATTTTACACATGTGATTGTCACTGGTGCACCTCTGAAAAGTGACCTGTGTTGGATCATCCTAAAAATGTTGTTAAAAAATGTGATTTAACTCTCTAAAATGATCATGAGAATTTACACTACTGACCTTTTGTTTCAGTTATATTAAAGAACCAGTTGTGTCTCTTTTTCACTTTTAACTCCATACATTTCTAACATTTTATTTATTATATCTAACTTATTATTCTTATAGGAATTAGAGGCATTAGTCTTACAGGAAGACAGCTGCAAAACGTGTGAAGAATATGAAGAAAAGGATTTGCAAGAATTTCTAAAAGGCTTTGAAACACTTACTCAAAAAATGCAAACTCTATGAGAACTTACATTCCACATGATGATACAAGCTTTTCTTGTGTCCTGAAAGTCTGAGAATGAACTGTTTTAAGATTTTGATGGGCATATTATCAAAATTGAATACACATATTTTATTGCTTAAAAACCTTTCGGGAGTAAGACTTTTTGAGTGCTAGAAACACAGACTGTGGAAAAGAATCATTGTTTAAATACTTACAACATTGTGAAAAGGACCAGTAAATACCCCCACCCTATTATTTCACAGATAGATAACCAATCAAACCATTAAGTACCCATCATTACTGACTTGGTCTCATTCCCATAATGACAAAATGTGGTATTAACGTATAAAAATGAATATGATAATGCTACAAATATGATCTTAAAAGTGGGATAATTGGGGCAAACTACATGTAAAGTAGGTCTGAGAAGAGTAAATGATCATAAAGAGCCCTGGGAAAAACTGAAAGTCACCCTCACACCATGATCTATAAAAGGAAAAGGTTCTATTAAGTACATCTCATAGAAGAAACTCTTAACATACTCCAAAGTTTCATACTTTGTAGAAATAACAGGAGTCACCCCTGGCAAGTGTATGGAAGCTAAGCCAAAACACATTTGTTAAAAGTGAAATGCCTGGTGAGACATTTTTGTTTTGGATGAAATAGGCAAAGTTTAGAACCTCTGACTGTTATTTTTTTTTCCTGTAACTGTTACCTGACTGGCAAAAACTTTAAGGTGGCTGTCCTAGACTCCTGACTTGTGATGAGAGAACCAGTGTAACCAGATGTGATTTTTAGTGAATTTGGCTGATTCGCAGTGATCAATCCTTCCCTGTAGATGACTTATTTGTTTAGTCAGGCAAACCAATTCACTAGTGGGCTGGCAAAATGTTTATTTGGATTCCTTTACCAGTTTGCTTATTGCATGCAGATTGTGCACTAGCCCTCCTGCCTTATGCTGACTTCCATTCTTTTGTTAAGGTCCAAAAAAATAGCAATCATGATGACTTGACCAAGGAAATGGGGAGCACAGGATATAGGAGTACACCCATTTAGCAGTCCAGTTTATCCTGGCAATTGTCATCAGAAAATTCAATCCATAATTCAGGCACAAATGAGTATGACTGACTTTGATAATGACCGCTTGCAACCCCCAATTTTACAATCCCCACCTACTTAAAACTACTCAATAGTGATAGATGACATGTTCTAACATAGGAAGGTGTTCTGACATAACAAACATGCTCTGATACAGTGATGTAGAATTACATATGTGGTCACGGCATTTTAATACCTAAAAATGTATGATATTTGTATTTATTTATTTTGCAAATACACATTGTATAAAATAAAAACGGATAATTTTATATCTTTATCATGTATTTATGAACACAAGAATACTAACTCTTGGACAATTGGAGTATACTGCTGCCTTCAGAAGGTCTGGGGACTTATAAACAAAAAACATTAAGCTTGCCCCATATTATCCCACCTACAACTGTCATTCGTTTTTTTGTTCATGACCTAGGAAGATTGATGCTTTTTTCTAGGCTCTGTTGTGGGAAACTCTCTATATATTTTTTTACTGTAGTTTTTTTCTCTTGAATGAAGATTAGAGTTGAGCGAACACCTGGATGTGCTGGTTTGGCGGGTCTGGCCGAACTTCGCGAAAAAGTTCGGGTTCGGTACCGAACTTTACTCTAACTTGACCCCGGACCCCATTGGAGTCAATGGGGACCCGAACTTTTCGGCACAAAAATGGCTGTAAAAAAGTCCTGGCAAGTGTTAGAGGGCTGCAAAAGGAAGTAAAATGGGTGTAAGAGTAGGACAAGTGCCCTACAAAAAATGGGGATAGGGAAAATAACTTAAAATCAAATAATAAAAATGGGAAGGGGGGAGGATGTGGAGTAGGAGCCTAGAGGTTGACTAGGCCGTGACCGTGGCAGTGTAGGTGGAAGTGGCAGTGGTGGAGGAGGAGGAGGAGGTAGCCAACACTTTTTGTTGTTTGTTTTTTTTTTTCTAATTGGGGTAGCCCCCAAAATATTGAGGCATATTCAAAAAAACAAGTATACCAATGGCTGTGTGAGGTTGGTCTAAAAGTCTATTTTGCACAAGGTACAGACAAGTCTTGTGGGATCCATGCCTGGTTCATTTTATTAAAGGTTAGCTTGTCCACGTTGGCTGTGGACAGGCGGCTGCGCTTGTCATGTGATAACACCCCCTGCCGTGCTAAACACACGTTCAGACAATACACTGGCTGCAGGGCAGGCCAGCACCTCCAAGGCATAAAGGGCAAGCTCAGGGCATGTGCCCAATTTGGAGACCCAGAAGTTGAATGGGGCAGACCCATCAGTCAGTACGTGTAGGTGCGTGCACACATACTGTTCCACCATGTTGCTGAAATGATGCCTCCTGCTAAGACCTTGCCTATCAGCTGGTGGTGCTGTTTGTTGTGGCGGGCTGCTGACAAAGCTTTGCCACATTTCGGCTATGCTAATCCTGCCTTCTGAGGTGCTGGCGGTGGCACAGCTGCATTGGCGGCCTCTTCCTCCTCCTCTGCCTTTGCCTTGTGCTTCCACTGAGCCCCGGTGTCATTTGGGAATGCCCTCAGCAGCGCCTCTACCAGTGTGCGGTTCCTCCTCCTCCTCATGATGATCTTCCTCATCCTCCAGAACTGTGCCCTGGCTTGAATATTTTTGACCTGGCCTATGCTGGTGCAGGAACCCACCCTCCGAGCCACTTGTGAATGACTGGCCTGATAACCGTGGAAATGACCCCTCTTCCTCCTCCTCCTGTGCCACATCCTCTTCCATCATCGCCCAAAGTGATTTTTCAAGGAGACATAGAAGTGGGATAGTAAAGCTGAGAACAGCGTCATCGGCACTGGCCATGTTGGTGAAGTACTTGAAACACCGCAATACGGTACACAGGTCTCGCATGGAGGCCCACTCGGTGGTGAAATGGTGCTGTTCCGCAGAGTGACTGACCCGTGTGTGCTGCAGCTGAAACTCCACTATTGCCTGCTGCTGCTCGCACAGTCTCTCCAGCATGTGCAAGGTGGAGTTCCACCTTGTGGGCATGTCGCATAGGAGGCGGTGAGCGGGAAGGCCGAAGTTCCGCTGCAGCGCAGACAGGCGAGCAGCAGCAGGGTGAGAACACCGAAAGTGGGTACAGATGGCCCGCACTTTATGCAGCAGCTCTGACATATCCGGGTAGTTTTTTAGAAACTTCTGTACCACCAAATTCAGCACATGCGCCAGGCAAGGGATGTGCGTCAAACCGGCTCGACCCAGAGCCGCTACGAGATTTTGACCATTGTCGCACACCACCAGGCCAGGCTTGAGACTCAGTGGCAACAACCACTCATCACTCTGTTGTTCAATGCCCATCCACAGCTCCTGCGCAGTGTGGGGTTTATCCCCCAAACATATCAGTTTTAAAACAGCCTGCTGTCGTTTCCCCCTGGATATGCTGAAGTTGATGGTGAAGGTGTTACACTGAGCGGATGAGGAGGTGATAGAGGAGGAGGAAGCGCAGTAGGAGGAGGCGGCAACAGGAGGCAAAGACAAATGCCCTGCAATCCTGGGTGGCAGAAGGACATGCGCCAAATGGCTAGCCGCCTCAGGCCCACCTGCCACTACATTTGCCCAGTGTGCAGTTAGCGCGATATAGCGTCCCTGCCCGTGCTTACTGGTCCATGTATCAGTGGTTATGTGGACCTTGCCACAGATGGCGTTGTGCAGTGCACACTTGATCTTGTCTCCGACTTGTTTGTGCAGGGAAGGGATGGCTCGCCTGGAAAAGTAGTGGTGGCTGGGAACCACATACTGTGGGACAGCCACCGCCATCAGGTTTTTAAAACTGTCCGTATCCACCAGATGGAATGACAGCATTTCAAAGGCCAGGAATTTGGAAATGCTGGCATTCAGGGCCAGGCATCGTGGGTGGGTAGGGGGGTACTTCCAATTTCTCTCCAGTGTTTGGGAGATGGAGAGCTGTAAGCTTCCTTGGGACCCTTTGGAAATGCTTAGGGATGGTGGCGCTGCTGTCACATGCTCTGTTTGCTGGGTGGCAGGTGACACTGTCACTGTAGAGGTGGAGGAAGAGGCCGAGGCAGCAGCAGAAGAGGAAGCAGGAGGAGGCCGAGACCTTTCTTGGATTTTGAGGTAATTATTCCAATGCAGCTTGTACCTTGAATTTAGATGCCTGATCATGCAGGTTGTGGTTAGGTTTAGTACATTTATGCCTCGGCTCAGGCTATCATTGCACAGCTTGCAAACCACTCGTGTCTTGTCGTCAGCACATTGTCTGAAGAACTGCCACGCGGGGGAATGCCTTTGAGCTGTCTTTGGTGTGCTAGGTCCCTGGGTAGTAGCAGGCCTACTGTCTAGGGGACGCTCGCTCCGCTTTTGCATCCTGCTTCCTCTTTTGCTGTGCTGGTGCCTCTGTGTGACCACCACCTCTTCCTCCAAACTGCACACGTCACTCGCATGACCCTCATTCCTTGTGGGGTCTAGGACCTCATCATCCTCCTCCACATCACCTTCCACCCACCCTTCACCACTGCCCTCCTTGTCAGTCTGCACACTGAGGAAAGCTGCAGCAGTTGGCACCTGTGTTTCGTCATCATCAGAGACGTGCTGCGCTGGTGTTTCCATTTCCTCATCCGGCAAGAGAAGTGGTTGGGCATCGGTGCACTTAATGTCTTCCACTTCTGGGGCAGGGCTATGTGGATGGCCCACGGAAAGCACACCAGGAGAGTCATCAAAAAGCATAAGAGTCTCTTGCATCACTTGGGGCTCAGACAGCTTGGCTAATTTACAAGGGGCTGAGGTGAAAGACAGATGGCCATGGGGTTCAGGTGGCAACTCTGAGCTTTCATCAAGGGAACGGGAGGGAGACAATGTGAAGGAACTGGAGGCATTGTCAGCCACCCAATCTACTATCGCCTGTACTTGTTCTGGCCTCACCAATCGTTGAGCGGCATTCGGGCCTAACATATAACGTTGAAGGTTCTGTCGGCTACTCGCACCTGAGGAAGGTGTTTCACTCGTGCGTGTAGCTGGCACAGATCGACCACGTCCTCTCCTTCCAACAGGAGCTTCAATAACACCAGCAGCACCAGCAGCACCACGACCACGTCCCTTATTTGACGCTCTCCTCATTCTGCCCGCAAATGTACTATGTAGCACTATTTAAGTATTTATTAATACAAAAAAATATTAATAATAAATTCTTCTTCTTCTACAGGAGCAGCAGGAACCTCTCCCTATAGAACTAGGAGATGATTATAGAACAATTATCTGTCCCTTACAGGACCAGCAGGAACCTCTCCCTTTAGAACTAGGAGGTGATTATAGAACAATAATAATCTGTCCCTTACAGCAACAGCAGGAACCTGACCCTATAGGAGTAGGCGATGATTTCAGAACAATTATCTGTCCCTCTAAGCAGTAGACTTTACCTAGTTCAGTCAGATCGTTCTGTAATGCAGGATGAGATCTGCAATAGACTCTACCTAGTCCAGTCAGATCGTTATGTAATGCAGGATGAGATCTGCAATAGACTATACCTAGTCCAGTCAGATCGTTATGTAATGCAGGATGAGATCTGCAATAGACTATACCTAGTCCAGTTAGATTGTTCTGTAAAGCAGGATGAGATCTGCAATAGACTACCTAGTCCAGTCAGATCATTCTGTAATGCAGGATGAGATCTGCAGTAGACTATACCTAGTCCAGTCAGATCGTTCTGTAATGCAGGATGAGATCTGCAATTTGTCCCTCAAAGCAGATCGTTCTGTAATGCAGGATTAGATCTGCAATCTGTCCCTCAAAGCAGATCGTTCTGTAATGCAGGATGAGATCTGCAATCTGTCCCTCAAAGCAGATCGTTCTGTAATGCAGGATGAGATCTGCAATCTGTCCCTCAAAGCAGTAGTAATAGTCTCTACCTAGTCCACAATCAGATCGATGAGATGTTATTATGTATATCTGCAATCTGTCCCCTCACAGAGCCGGCAGCATCCTCTCCCTACACTAGTCAGAGTCTCAGAGAGCATGTGACTGCAGCACTAAGTGACTCCAGCTTATAAAGAGGCTGGGTCACATGATGCACTGGCCAATCACAGCCATGCCATTAGTAGGCATGGCTGTGATGGCTTCTAGGGAAAACCAGTGAAACGCTTGTTGATTGGCTGCCCTGCAGCTATTCAACATGCGTGATAAAATACCAGAACCCAGAACCCGAACCCGGACTTTTTCTCAAACGTTCGGGTTCGGATTCGGGACACGGACACACGAAAGTTCGGTACGGACCCGAACTTTACAGTTCGGGTTCGCTCAACTCTAGTGAAGATTCTTACACTATATTACCAAAAATATTGGGACACCTGCCTTTATGCGCACATGAACTTTTATGGCATCCCGGTCTTAGTCCGTAGGGTTCAATATTGAGTTGGCCAACCCTTTACAGCTATAACAGCTTAAATTCATCTGGGAAGGCTGTCCTCAAGGTTTAGGACACCTTTGGAATGAATTAGAGCAGAGACTGCAAGTCAGGCCTTCTCGTCCACATCAGTTCCGGACCTCACAAATGCACGTCTGGAAGAATAGTCAAACAAATAGTCAAGAGTTGAAGCTGTTATAGCTGCAAAGAATCTAAGTTAGTGTCTCCCAAGGCAGTAATTCCTCTTGGTATGCGTAGGGCACTTTGGCTACATGCCTTGAGCGTAGAGGATATGTTATAAGAATATATTCACTTTGGGAAGTCTCTTTGATCAAACTGTTAACATTGGCATACCTGTATATCCTGATACATTTCAATGCAGGGGGTCTTGCTGGTGGAACAGAGTCCCCCAGTCTTCTGCTAGTATAGCTGTAGGATCTTTCAGGTGGGGGGGTCAGATTAGCTTACCATTTTTTGTTTCCCAGTTTCTAAACCTCTTGAAGGCAGCAGTATAATACAATTGTCCAAGAATTGCTATATTCCTATATTGCTCAACCTCCAAGAAAGACTTTTTTGGCATGCAGTTTTTCTTTTAGCATTATCCTGCAAATTTCCACAGAATTGGATTTTTAGGGAGTCATCTCACACTTCATACAACTGAATATATAAAAGTATTGACATTTTTAATAAAACTATTCCAGAACATGCCCTAAAACTATACATAAAACATAATACTGGGAAATTACAATCATAAGCAATACCACGGATATGTGGTATAATATTTCCATAGGTTTACCATCACCCTGAGGGTTCAAAGGATAACAGGTGGCCAGGAGACACAGTGTGTAGAGCTGAGCGGACACCTGGATGTTCGAGTTCGTCAGGTTCGGCCGAACCTCGTGAAACTGTTCGCGTTCGGCACTGAACTCGATCCGAACTTGACCCTGGACACCGAACCCCATTGAAGTCAATGGTGACCTGTACTTTTGGGCACAAAAATGGCTATAAAAAAGTAATGGAAAGAGCGAGAAGGTTGCAAAAGGAAGCAAAATGGGGGTAAGAGTAGGACAAGTGTGGATAGGGAAATAACTTAAAATAACCTAAAAAAAATAAAAATGGGAGGAGGAGGTGGATGTGGAGTAGGAGCCTAGAGGTTGACTAGGCCGTGACCGTGGCAGTGTAGGTGGAAGTGGCGGTGGTGGTGGAGGAGGAGGTAGCCAACACAGTTTTTTGTTTGTTTTTTTTTTAGAATTGGGGTAGCCCCCAAAATATTGAGACATATTCAAAATAAAAAAAAGGATACCAATGGCTGTGTGAGGCCGGTCTAAATGTCTATTCTGCACAAGGTACAGACAAGTCTTGTGGGATCCATGCCTGGTTCATTTTAATAAAGGTTAGCTTGTCCACGTTGGCTGTGGACAAGCGGCTGCGCTTGTCTGTGATAACTAAACACACGTTCAGACAATACACTGGCTGCAGGGCAGGCCAGCACCTCCAAGGCATAAAGGGCAAGCTCAGGCCATGTGGCCAATTTGGAGACCCAGAAGTTGAATGGGGCAGACCCATCAGTCAGTA
>BLSH010002567.1:372899-409665 GCA_018402905.1 Glandirana rugosa
ACGGACATCTTTTTATCTAAGAGGGCCTACCATCTCGACCACTCGCCCCGTCCCGCCCCCACACCGACTGAGTGTGTAATCACGAGAGACAGTCAGTGTGTAGTGGGGGCAGTCAGTGTGTATTGGGGGGACAGTCAGTGTGTAGTGGGGACAGTCAGTGTGTAGAAGCACCCCTGGCAGCAGATCCCAGCTGTGTGTATGAGGGTTAAGGAGCTGAAGCAATAAAGAGAGAGGGAATTCCTGTAGGGAAAACTTTTCAGCACTCACCGACCTCATGGCAAAGATTTCCCAAGCTGCCATCTCGGCTCCTCCTAGAGTCCAGCTCAGTGCATTTTCATGCAGTGAGAGCACTAATGTGTGAGTCAGCCACACCCCCGCCCTGCCCCGCTCACCAGCTCTACCATCCGGGAGAATCTATTTTTCTACAGGCATAGGAGTGTCCTCAGAGGCTGGCAGCCCTAGGAGGCTGATTACAGAGCACTGCAGCCAGAGGGAATGTCTGTCGGTCCTTCTTGCAAGCCGATAGAGGGGAGGAGGGGGAGTGTTACACACAGCCTCCCCCGCACCACTGATCTGATCGACTTGACAGGGGACAGGGAAAATGCAGGGGCCCCCCATGCAGCTGGGGCCCCTGGGCTTTGCCCAGGGGTACCCACTCATTAAGACGAGCCTGCCTGCAGAGAGGGTGTTCTATAATAGCTGTGAAGTCTGTTGAGATCTGATTAAAGGCTACACACTAGCCTTATACATGCAACATATAAAGTGAATTTATGAACTATAAGGTGTATATCTTGAGTATATTGGTTGCTTCACTAAGGTGGAACATGGCTGAGCCAGTGGTAAATGATTACAGTTGCGCAGTACCCTGAAGATTAAAGAGCTAGAGTAATGAAAGGTTAGACCTGGTGTCACAATCTACAGTACATCAAAATAATCATTTTTCAACAAACCTGAATATTTTATCATTAAAAAGGGGTCCTTGAGGTCTGGTAAAATAATTATACCTAGGCTGAGACGATGACATTCAATCTGCTGAAGACAGGAGGAAGTATTTCTTTCTCGAAGTTACAATGCAACATTTTAACTTTGTAATAAGCAAAACACAAGGTAAAAGCTCCAACATTAGGCTGATCAAAACAGCACAGTGATTTCTCTGGAGAGAAAATCTAAGAAAAAAAAGCTGTACAGACTATAGGATTTACAGATGTCATCTCTGAGCTAGCATCTCGGTCTGGTGCCCAGGTGTCAAACCTACCAAACCAAAAAAGACCCCAGGCTAGGGGTCAGGGGACTCGCAAAAATAAATTGAACAGAGCTCTACATCTATTCACTCAGGGAGTAGATAAGAGATGATATACCCTGGGGCTAAATGGCGGATAAAGCACATAAGCCTAGCAATAGGGCAGCACAGAAGGCTGTCCAGAAAGCCGCCATACACATAGCCGCTGGAATCTGGATGTGAGGTGAAAAAATTAAGATAATAAATGTAGGCAACACAAAAATTTAATTGAATAACATTTATTTGCCATACACAAAGTAATCAATTGTAAACAAAAATTGTGTGCACAAGGTCAAAATTGGGTAAAGACTGATCAAGAACCACCACCAATGACAACGTTGTCAGGGAAGAATTAAAATAGTCAGGGGGGAGAGTGCGCAAGCCCCCCCCCAGAACAGATGACCCACACAATCCCGCACATAAGTCACCACATAACCACCTACAAATAATTACCCCAATGCTCATGGAAATGATACACAATCAAATAAACCATTATGTCTGTAGCCTGCCTATACGGCTTTGCTATCATCAGACTCTGATCCCGCATGGCTCATCCCTCTGTCCACTACTCCCCCATCCATGTCCGTTGTTCGTGCAGCTGCAGCTCCGATCCCATAGACTGACCAATATCCCATTATCGGCTGTACATCCCTTTTTTTGCCGGCCCTTAACACTTGCTCTTGCACCTATCCACCCCCGGCTCTGGTCAGGTGGTAGCCACCTGTCTCACAATCTTTCCCTCTCCATTTGGTCTACAGATTGACACTGTTATGGTTTATTTGATTGTGTATCATTTCCATGAGCATTGGGGTAATTATTTGTAGGTGGTTATGTGGTGACTTATGTGCGGGATTGTGTGGGTCATCTGTTCTGGGGGGGTGGTTCTTGATCAGTCTTTACCCAATGTTGACCTTGTGCACACAATTTTTGTTTACAATTGATTTGTTTGTGTATGGCAAATAAATGTTATTCAATTCAATTTTTGTGTTGCCTACATTTATTATCTTCATTTTTTCATCTCACATTCAGATTCCAGTGGCTATGTGTATGGCGGCTTTCTGGACAGCCTTCTGTGGTGCCCGGGTGTCAACCCTAGATATTGCCTAAACAAAGATGGTGCCATCTCTCTAGAAAATCTAAGAAAAAAAAAAAAAAACAACAGAAGTACTGTCATCTTTAACTTTACTTAGCATGCATGCTCTTAACAAGAAGGTATACTGTATATAAGATATGAAGTGCACTTTAACACTGAACTTTAGACAGATATAAAAACATATATAAATGCGGCTTTTTTTAATTAATACATCTCAAAGTGTTTTTTTTTATGTAAGCAATGTACCTAATATCAGCCTCTTGCAACTTATTGTACAACAGAGCTTAAACTTGGATGAGGAAAAGCAGTAGATGAAGCCAAACAGCTGTTGTGCTGTTGAGGCATGCAAATAGGAGGAAAGAACCAGGAGATGAGCTCTACAGTCTTCTGTTCCTCCTTTCATTGCTCAGTCACATGCGGGATGTGAGTAGAAGGCCTAAAAGTGTTATTTAACCCATATCAGAGAAATATCAGGTCTTTTGTCCTGGCAGGCAGGGCTGTGCTGTCTAGCAGGGCTGTGCAAATCTCAGGATTTTATGAACAGAAATAAAAAACCTACAAAATGCAGTGATGTCTTAGTGTCTTTCTGTCCAGCAGTACACTGTGAGCCTAGGCTGTGTGATGATGATGTGCTCCTGAGGGGTGTCATGGAAGGCCTGGACTCACATGAAGGCTTTTGGATGTTGCTAATTATTATTTAGCCTGGAAGAGGTGTGGTTGCAAGTGGACCGAACATAGCTTCTGTGCAAAACAGTGCATGATTAACCACTTCCTGACCGCCGTATGCAAAATGACGGCCGGGAAGTGGCTTAGTTATCCTGACTGGACGTCAAATGACGTCCTCAGGATAACAGGCCGCCGCGCGCCCGGGGGGCGTGCATCGCGGCGATCGGTGGTGTGGGAGGTCAGTCTGACCCCCTGCAATACCGATCTCGGTAAAGTGCTTCCATCCGAAGCACTTTACCATGTGATCAGCCGTGACCAATCACGGCTGATCAAAGTGTAACACAGGAAAGCCGTTTATCGGCTTTCCTGTACTCAGGTCTGCAGACCTGAGGAGTGGAGAGCCGATCGGCTGCTCTCCTGACAGGGAGGGTTTGTGCTGATGATTTATCAGCACAGCCCTCCCTCTGATCGCCACCCTAGACCACCAGGGAGCCTGCCCAGGGACCACCAGGGATGTTCCCACCCAGGACCACCAGGGAGCCGACCAGGGACCACCAGGGAGCCGATCTGAACCACCAGGGAGACCCCCCCTAGACCACCAGGTAAGAGACATAGTGCCCAATGTGGATGACACTCAGAGCCACCTTCAGATGCCACCCTAGACCACCAGGGAATGAGCCCCTATCAGTATATATGCCCATCAGTGCCCACCAGTGCCCCTATCAGTGCATACCAGTGCCACACATCAGTGCCCGCCATTGCCACCTACCATCATTGCTGCATATAAGTGCCTCATCATCAGTGCCGCCTCATCAGTGCCAATCAGTACTGGCCAGTGTTGCCAACCGTCCGTAAATTTACGGGCAGCCAGTAAAAACAGGGCAGTTTTTTGGGTGTCCGTAGCAGCCGAAAAGTGCCAGTAAAAATGGCGGCCATCGGCTCCGGTCAGAGCTGCGCATGTGCAATTATGGAAATCCCGAGTGGCGAGTGAAAAGATCTGATCCTGACCCTGAGATGAGTTAGACGACCACTCCTCCTGCTGCCAGTTAGTGCCTCTGCCCAGCCCATCCACCCTCCAATGAGGTTACTGCATTTTCCCGCCACACCACCGCCAGCCAGCACCTGACCGGAGCAGACGCTCCGGATGGATCCTCCTGATTCCTGCCTGCCTCCCTGCTCTGGCTGACCCTGCAGCGCTCCTGGTGACAGTGGTGAGTGCAGTGCGCTTCCTCTTCATGCCAGCCAAAAAGAGTCGGGACAGTGAGCGTGTGACTGTTTGACACACACACTGTCTCTGCTCACTCAGACAGACAGCTGCGAGCCAGGCTGCAGGAGTCTCTCTCTCTTAGTGTGAGTGTGCGCTGTATAACTGCAGTGTGCACTAGATAAGTGGCAGGAGGTAATGGAAGGATGGTGTAATGGAGACAGGAGGTGATGGGGATGGTGTGATGGAGATGGAAGGATGGTGACAGGAAGCGATGGGGGGATTGTGTGATGGAGACAAGAGGTGGAGGGATGGAGACTGGAGAGATGAAAACAGGAGGCGATGGAGACAGGAAGTCTTTAGAAGTGGGGACATAAATTCCGGTGATCCTAATGGCTACCAGGAATTTCACCTCACTTTCTGTGGTGGTTATGGAACAGAAATTAAGGTGAAATCTCTACAATTTGACTTCGGTGACAAAACTGATGGACTAAATAATCTGCCCTTATTATATTGAAAATAACAGAAATCTATCCTTGCTATCTACCTTAAATCACAGTGCTATTTGCACAGTGTACTTGCTTGTAGCCTAAATAATGAAATTTGCACTGAAAACTGTAATATCTTAACTTTTGTAAAATGTCAGTAAAAACTTGGCTGTGCCAGTAAATTTTGGGTGTTGTGCCAGTAAATTTCAATCTGGTAGGTTGGCAACACTGGTACTGCCACATCAGTGCCCGTCAGTGTAGCCTCATTAGTGCCCACCAGCGATGGAGAAAATTGACTTATTTTCAAAGTTTTGTGACAAAAATAGAGAATTTCTTTTTTCAAAATTTTCGGCCTTTTTTTATTTGTAGCGCAAAAAATAAAAACCGCAGGGGTGATCAAATACCACCAAAAGAAAGCTATATTTGTGGAAACAAAATGATAAAAAATCTGTTTGGGTACAGCGTCGCACGACTGCGCAATTGTCATTCAAAGCACAACAGCACTGAAAACTGAAAATTGGTCTGGTAGTAAAGTGTTCTAAGTGCATAGTATTGAAGTGGTTAAAGGTGAACATTGCAGCAAAAGTTGTACTTCGAAAACCTGAGCAGTGTGTATGTGTATGCTGTATGCATATGCAGTCTGTGTATATGTTGAATGCATGCGTATGCAGTGTGCATGTATGTGGTATGTATTTTCTATGCATGTATGTGTATGCATTGTGTATGTATGTTGTATGCATGTGCATTGCACTGTACATTTTTTCCCTTTTATTGGTTGAACTTGTGTCTTTTTTCAACCAGACTAACTATGTAACTATGGGGTTTATTTACTGAAAGCAAATCCACTGTGCACTACAAGTGCACTTGGAAGTGCAGTCATTATAGATCTGAGGGGGATATGCAAGGAAAATAAAAAACAGCATTTTTATTTGCACATGATTGGATGATCATCAGCAGAGCTTTATCTAATTTCAGATCTTCTCCTCAGGTCTACAGCTGCACTTCCAAGGTCCACTGCACTTCCAAGTGCTTTTGTAGTATGTGTATACCATGTTTATGTGTAGACCACTGAAGGAGCTGCTAAAGTGTATTAGGTCTCTTCTGACTTGCACCTGTTATGACTAAACTTACCTGGACCTGAGGACACTGATACACCTGTATTACATTTTAAATGGACTTTATTAACAAATGACAGTCTTTGAAAGGAAAGGTTAGTTAAGTAAGGAGTAACAGTAGTACTAATACAGGTTTACATTTGACCCATTATCTTGCCTTTTTTCCCCCTCTAGACAGAAAACATCAGGCTGCAGTAAAGGACTGAGGCTAGTTCAGTGGTAACCACTGAATTAGTGACAGTATCAACAAAAGTGTATTCAAACTACTAAATCATAGACCCTGTCTACCACTGGTCAAGAGCATACTAAATACTGTATAGCCCTGCTTATGTTGGTGCACTTATTCCCAAATGGAAGTGAATGTAATTCCAGGGTAGTTAGGAGCTCCGGTCCCCTCTGGCAGCATTGTTCAAAAACAGCTGTATTCCAAACAAAGTGGCCAAGCAGTTACCAGTCCAGAATTATGGTAGAATTCTTATGGTCATTATTTCAGATCACTCTCCCATTCAGGAGGCTGGTCCTGATATAGTATAGGATTGCAGCTCCTGAGTGGTGAAGTCAGGTGAAAGTTAACCCACAGCCCAGACCTACCTCTCCAACCTATGCAGAAAATGTAGTGCAACTAGGAAGTAGTAGACAAAATAGGACGCTCTGACAGCTGACACACTGGAACAGCAGGGACACTGTAAAAGTTGTAGCCAGGCAGGACTGGCCCTACCATGGGTCCCAGTGGGTCCATTGGACCCAGGCAGCACTTTGAGAGGTGCAGCAAATTGAACCACAGCCGCCTCTCCTTGTCTTCTATTTACCCAGCAAATTGAAGATCAAGATTTGTTTTCCAGCGGTTTTGTGTATCATGATGACAACTGCCCCGGGCCGCTCGGCCTGCCCCTATACTACCCTAGCCTGTCTATATACTACCCTAGCCTGCCCCTGTACTGCCCTGACTTCCTGATAAATTTAATTTTAGTTTTAATTATCATGATATAAAATAATGGATGTGGGGGCCTTTTGGTGGGCATGATTTTTGATTTTTTTGGGGGGGTCAGCATTTCATTCTTGGGCCCAGGCAGCACAATGTCTTGGGCCAGCCCTGTAGCCAGGTGTTTGGCTAGGTGTGCTGAGTGAGAGAAATACTGGTCGTAGCTGGGTCTCTGTGACTGCTGCCCTGTGGTGAGTCAGGCAGTCACTGTATAGTGACCTGTAATGCTGTTGGGACTGGTGAGCTGTTGCTGTAGGGGTTTACTATCTGCTTCTAGAGAGAATGAGCCCTTTAGAAACTGACCATACATGCAGACAATCTTTGGCAAGGTAGTTTGCAGCAGCTCTCTCGGGGAAAACAGTCTTGCAGTCCAGGGCTTTCAGAAGGCTCACTTTACAAGCATGATTGTAGCTCCCTTTTGCACAGAAACTCTCTCCTCCCCAATGCAGGGCTCTTGCACTTTGGCCTACACATGACACTGCTCTCAGCATGGCAGAAACAGCATTGAGCTTTCAGCCCAGGCTGCACACAGCAATGCTCAAGGAAACAGCAGCAGTAACTTTTACTCAACCATTTATGCCAGAGGAGCTGAGGTTGTTCTCTGAGTCGAGGCGCAGAACACTGAACCCAAATTACCAAGCATTTTCCTTTAGAGGTAGCACTACACAGTTGTACAGTCTCTGGAACAGTAGTACCACTCACAAACCACAGCAGCAGAACCCCTTGCAGCTTTCTCGAAACAAACAGACAGTCTTTGGCAATGCAGTTTGCAGCAGCTCTTTCAGAAAACAGTCTAGGAGTCCAGGGCTTTCAGAAGGCTCACTTTACAAGCATGACTAGCTCCCTTTTGCACAAAAGCTCTCTCCTCCTCAATGCAGATCTCTTGCATTTTGCCTTACACAGGACACTGCTCTCAGCAGGACAGGAACAGCATTGAGTTTTCAGCCCAGGCTGCACACAGCAATGTTCAAGGAAACAGCAGCAGTAACTTTTACTCAACCAGTTGTGCCAGAGGAGTTGAGGTTGTTTTTGGAGTCAAGGCACAGAACACTGAATCCGAATTACCAAGCATGCTCCTTTAGAGGTAGCACTATTGTTGTACAGTCTCTGGAACAGTAGTGTCACTCACAAGCCAGAGCAGCAGAACTCCTTGCAGCTTTCTCAAGACAAGCAGACAGTTTTTGGCAAGGTACTTTGCAGCAGCTCTCTCAGTACAAGGCTTTTAGATGCTCTTTGCCCTACACAGGACACTGCTCACAGCACAGCAGGAACAGCATTGATCCATTCTGCTTTCAGCCCAGGCCACACACAGCAATGTTTAAGGTAGCAGCAGCTTCCAGTAAATGTGCCCAAGTCTCTATCCATACTTATTCAGACACAAACAGCTGCCCCTGCAGTACAGGGATTACTTCTCCACACCTTCCGAGCTTCCAGCTCTACCCCTGAGTCCCTAGAGGCTCTCATTCTGTACCCCATGTGCAGCCAATCAGAAGTCCTCCTTCTCCCAGTGCTGCTGTTGACTTCTGCACTCAGGCTCACGTTTTAGTCACTGCTAACAAAATTTAGTCACATCCGATATTTGCTCAGACCACCAACCCACCCCTACTCTGCCCTCATTCTCAGGAACTATGACCTTCAAAAGTACCCAGATATGGTGACAGGTAAGCCTCTACTTAAAAGCATAAGTTCACATTTTGAAAAAAGATAATGATTGCACATTATTTTGCAGGTAAAAAAAGTGCATTTGTTATTTTTATTCCAACCTGTCAGCAGAACACTGTACCTGCGATAAATAGATCACGGGTGCAATGCCAGGCTCCTGCAGACTCTGAGAATAGCTGACTGGCCATACATCCAATACGGGCAGACAGTTACTTGAAAGCAGGAAGATCAATGCACTACAAGAGTGCTCACCAGCTCACAGTTCATTGAGAACTACAAGTGATCAGATGCAATGACTGAAGGTACTTGTAGTCTATTCTCTTACAGAAAACTGTGAATGAATTATGCGGCTGGGTGGGTGGAGAGGATGCATGCTGAACATGTTACCCACTGAATACAGGTTACAGGTGTAACATGTTCAGAAAGGTAAACTTAGCCTTTAACTCACAATTGGCAACGAAAAGCTACTACTAAAGCAGCTTTGCATGCTTCACTAGCTTCACTCTGGTGTATTTATGAACACAGCGGTCAAGCAGTAGAAAACATACCTGCAGATTAATAGCTGTCGGATCAGGGTTCTTTGCTACCTGTTTGAGGATAGTGCAGGGTGCCCTGACACTGGACATTGTGGAACGCCTCTTTTTAATGACTACTGAATTTCTTACATTTAACTATTAAACTATCTGCAAATCTCTTCCAACCCATAAGCTTTAACAATGTCTACTGCAGTCCTCTGGGAGCTTATTTTACTGCCTGTGTTGCACTTTTATGAATTCTTTTGTGCAAAGAAAGTAACAAAACCTGTGTAAAAGATATTTTGACAGTTTGATTATTCACGCACAATCCTCTGATGACTGGCTTTACTTGTTTTTTTCTGATTGTTTGACTTACATCATAAGATCAGCTTGCCTACCATCTGCGTTTGCTACATTGGGAACAGCAATACGCTGAAGTGTTTCCATGAATTTGATTGCTAAATTGAAAATATATTCTTGTTACTTTGACAAAAGATGTTCTTGAGGGTCAAGTTTCAAATGTTGTGCATTTGAACACAATTCTGTGGAACTATATTCAAAGTGTGAAAAGCAATAAACCTAAAGGAATGCTCTTGAAAATGGAAACTACTATAGAAAAAAACATCTTCCATGTATAGCTATTTGGTCATTCAATGCTACATATTTCATTGAAAAAACTGTATGCAGCTGACTGATGAAAACCATGGGTGATAGCAAGTGGAAGATATAAAAACACTGAGCTGTGCATGCATTTAGTAATTTAATTCATTTATGTAACACCATCATATTTCACAGAACATTAAAGAGTGAAAATGATTAGAGCAATTCATATTAGCCCGGCTCCAAAATAGGTTACTTTCTATTGTAATACAACTGACACACAGTATGCAACTGTGATTTGATGTTATCGGTATTATGACTAGCTGTCCACATCAATAGTTGAATACATAGTTCAAAATGTGCCTCATATCCCATTGATATTTGCATACAGAAAGGGAGGAAAGGAAAGTCCCTCTGGCATATCAAAAATTGGATACTGTGAATGGCATCAACTCATTATATTAATTGTTATGTAATGTTACAAAGCGCCAATATTGTACAGCAACTGCAGCACTCAAGCAAGGACCAGGTGAAAGGAATAACTGCCCCTATGTAGGGTAGGTTTGTCCTTCCTTTCTGAAGTGCTGTGGATGCTTTACAACATTGGCTGTTCGCCCGTTCGCCAAACGATCGCATTATTAGAGCCATGATTGGACACTGTCATGATGACTTTATCCAATCATGGCTCATTGCTCTTAGTCCTGCCGCACACTATAAAAATGTTCTTTCAATAGAGGCCATTTTCAGTGTGAAATCGGCGTGGAGAGAGATAGAACAGAGCTTTGTTCAGTGATATTAGACAGTTAGTTTGCTTATAGTGTGCTATTGTGGTTCTATTGTCAGTGTAGAATATTAGTTTAGTGTGAATCTAGGGACAGTTCAGTCAGTGTAGTGTAGTGTAGTGACCACATTCATCTTTACATTGTGTGCATCTAGGGACAGTTCAGTTAGTGTCAGTATAGTGTAGTGATGACCACCATTCATCTTTACATTAGTGTGTATCTAGGGACATTTCAGATAGTGTGATTGTAGTGTAGTGACTATCATTCATCTTTGCACTAGTGTTCATCTAGGGACAGTTCAGTTAGTGTCAGTGTGGTGTAGTGATGACCACCATTCATCTTTACATTAGTGTGTAACTAGGGACAGTTCAGATAGTATGATTGTAGTGTAGTGACCACCATTTATCTTTTCATTAGTGTGCATCTAAGGACAGTTCAGATAGTGTCAGTGTAGTGACCGTTTAACACCGTATATTTCATTGCATTACTGCAAGTTTAACGCCATATAGTTCTGTGTGTTACTGCAAGTTTAATGCCATATATTTCATTGCGTTACTGTAAGTTTAAAGGGGTTGTAAACCCTCAAGGTTTTTCACCTTAATGCATTAAGGTGAAAAACATTTTCACCTGCAGCAGCCCCCCCGAGTCCTCCTTTACTTACCTGAGCCCAAAACGATCCCGCGGCGGGGACGAGCCTCGCAGCACACAAGATCTGCTCCTGTCCTCATTGACTGGATTGTTAGCAGGGGAACCATTGGCTCCTGCTGCTGTCAATCAAGTCCAGTGACTCGGGAGCGGGGGGGCGGGGGCCGAGTCCCGCTGTTTGTGTGAATACACGTGACAGCAGGACACGGGAGCATGGCCGCACCGGTGACCCCAGGGAAGCACTTCCCTGTGACGGTCACTGAAGAAGACGAGGAGCCCGGAGCACCGCAGGAGGACCCCAATAGACGGAGTTAGGGACCACTCTGTGCAAAACCGCTGCACAGAGGAGGTGAGTATGACATGTTTGTTATTTTAAAAAAATGCAAAGAGTAAGTATTATTGGTATATACTGTGTTCCACGTGGCCCTTCCCAGTACCTACTACCCCTGCGCCAGGAAAATGAAAAAATTGATTATGACCAGCTGCTGCCTATATATACTATGTTAACATAATTCAAATACCATACATGCAAGAAAAACATAAATGGCAAGGCAGTGCTAAAAAAGAGATGCACTTATTTCAAGTAATTTCTATTAAAACATGAGAACACAGTCCATAGTCCAAATCACACAAGATCCCAAGAGATGGAATCAGAGGAATGTAGCTGGATCAGCTGTCAAGTGTTTGGAAAGGAAACAAACACCCGCGATGTGTCATGAAGTCCCGCTCCCATAAGGGAATGCACTCACCACAGCAAATGGCCAAACACTCTCATGCCTGGCTGGAATAGTGTTTAAAAGTTGTTGAATTCACGCCTGGCAGCTCTCAGTGGCTTGAACAAAAACTTGAGCAGGTGGTACATGTGGAAAAGAGAACAAATCTCCACTAGTGCAATTAAAACACAAGCATGTAATCACATAGAGATAGCTGGAGATAGAGCGGCTTATGACAAGCTGGAGCGGGACTTCGTGGCACATTGCGGGTGTTGTTTGTTTTCTTTACAAACACTTCACAGCTCATCCAGCTATACTACTCCCCTGATTCATGTCTTGGGATGTTGTGTGAATTGGACTATGGACTGTGTTCTCATGTTTTAAAAGAAATTACTTGAAATAAGTGCATCTCTTTTTTAGCGTTACTGCAAGTTTAACGCCATAAATGTAATTGCATTACTGCAAGTTTAACGCCATATATTTCATTGCCTTACTGCAAGTTTAACGCCATATAGTTCTGTGCATTACTACAAGTTTAACGCCATATATTCAATTGCGTTACTGCAAGTTTAACGCCATATAGTTCTGTGTGCTACTGCAAGTTTAACGCCATAGATTTCATTGCATTAGTGCAAGTTTAACGCAATATATGTCTGTGCGTTACTGCAAGTTTAACGCTATATATTTCATTGTGTTACTGCAAGTTTAACGCCATATAGTGCTGTGCGTTACTGCAAGTTCAATGCCATGTATTTAATTGTATTACTGCAAGTTTAACGCCATATACAGTATCTCACAAAAAAGTGAGTACACCCCCACATTTTTGTAAATATTTTATTATATATTTTCATGTGACAACACTGAAGAAGTGATACAATCTAAAGTAGTGAGTGTACAGCTTGTATAACAGTGTAAATTTGCTGTGTCCTCAAAATAGCTTAACACACAGCCATTAATGTCTAAATCGCTGGCAACAAAAGTGAGTACACCCCTAAGTGAAAATGTCTAAATTGTCAATATTTTGTGTGGCCACTATTATTTTCCAGCATTGCCTTAACTCTCTTTGGCATGGTGTTCACCAGAGCTTCACAGGTTGCCACTGGAGTCCTCTTCCACTCCTCCATGATGACATCACGGAGCTGGTGGATATTAGAGACTTGCGCTCCTCCACCTTCCTTTTGAGGATGCCCCACAGATGCTGAATAGGGTTTAGGTCTGGAGACATGCTTGGCCAGTCAATCACCTTTACCCTCAGCTTCTTTAGCAAGGCAGTGGTTGTCTTGGAGGTGTGTTTGGGGGTGTTATCATGTTGGAATACTGCCCTGCGGCCCAGTCTCCAAAGGGAGGGGATCACGCTCTGCTTCAGTATGTCACAGTACATGTTGGCATTCATGGTTCCCTCGATGAACTGTAGCTCCACAGTGCCGGCAGCACTCATGCAGCCCCAGACCATGACACTTCCACCACCATGCTTGATTGTGGGCAAGACACATTTGTCTTTGTACTCCTCACATGGTTGCTGCCACACACGCTTGACACCATCTGAACCAAATAAGTTTATTTTGGTCTCATCGGACCACAGGACATGGTTCCAGTAATCCAAGTCCTTAGTCTGCTTGTATTCAGCAAAGTGTTTGTGGGCTTTTTTGTGCATCATCTTTAGAAGAGGCTTCCTTCTGGGACAGTCATGCAGACCAATTTGATGCAGTGTGTGGCATATGGTCTGAGCACTGGCAGGCTGACCCACCACCCCTTCAACCTCTGCAGCAATGCTGGCAGCACTCATACGTCTATTTCCCAAAGACAACCTCCACATATGACGCTAAGCACGTGCACTCAACCTCTTTGGTCGACCATTGCGAGGCCTCTTCTGAGTGGAACCTGTCCTATTAAAGCGCTGTATGGTCTTGGCTACCATCCCGAGGCTCAGTTTCAGGGTCTTGGCAATCTTCTTATAGCCTAGGCCATCTTTAGGTAGAGCAACAATTCTTTTTTCAGATCCTCAGAGTTCTTTGCCATGAGGTGACATGTTGAACTTCCAGTGACCAGTATGAGAGAGTGAGAGTGATAACACCAAATTTAACACACCTGCTTCCCATTCACACCTGAGACCTTGTAACACTAATGACTTACATGACACAGAGGAGGGAAAAGGGCTAATTGGGCCCATTTTGGACATTTTCACTTAGGGGTGTACTCACTTTTGTTGCCAGCGGTTTAGACATTAATGGCTGTGTATTGAGTTGTTTTGAGGGGACAGCAAATTTACACTGTTATACAAGCTGTACACTTACTACTTTACACTATAGCAAAGTGGCATTTCTTCACATGAAAAGATATAATAAAATATTTACAAAAATGTGAAGGGTGTACTCACTTTTTTGAGATTGTATTTAATTGTGTTGCTGCTAGTTTAACGCTATATATTTAATTGCGTTACTGCAAGTTTAACGCCGTATATTTCATAGCATTACTGCAAGTTTAAAGCCATATATTTGATTGCGTTACTGCAAGCATAATGCTATATAGTTGCATTACTGCAAGTTTAAGCCATATATTTCATTGCATTATTGCAAGTTTAACGCCATATAGCTGTGCATTACTGTAAGTTTAACGCCATATATTTCATTGTGTTACTGCAAGTTTAACGCCATATATTTCTGTGCATTACGGCAATTTTAACGCCATATACTTAATTGGGTTACTGCAAATTTAACACCATATAGTTCTGTGCATCACTGCACATTTAACGTAGCATATTGCAGTATATTGTAGTGTATCCATGGAGTGTGTCTGTGTAGTGAGTACTGAAATTAAAGTGCACCAAACACCACTTTCCATTGATTAAAATGCATCCATGTACACATTTCCACATCTTTATTACATTTTGTTAATAAGCACCCTGCACCCCCATCATGTCTGGGAGGACAACAAGGAGAGGCAGACGTTCCCATGGCACTGTAAGGGGTCCAGCAGCGTATGTGTCCACAGGCAAAAGTGGACGTGGTCTGTCCTCAGGCAGGGCATCATTTCCTCTGTTTAGTGATGTTGCCCGTGCTATCCAGCCACAGCATACAGAGGAGGTGGTGGACTGGCTTACTAAACCGTCCTCATCCTCCTCATCCTCCATCGCCCAAGCAGAGACTAGTATGCAGTCCTCTGCAGCTGCCAGAGTGGCTAAACCTGCCCCCTTGTCCACAGCTATTCCTGCCATAGCCCCAGCATCAGGCACAGAGGAGTCAGAGAGTTATTTGAACACAGCATCAGCCACTTGCTTCTTGATGATGCACAGCCATTACTCGATTCAGATGTTGGTTCTAGAGGTTGAGGAGGGCAGGAACATGAGCCTACAGAGAGGGGAGAACATTGGTACACAAACTGGCATTCATGTTCCCCCAGCCTCTGTTTAGTGATGTTGCCCGTGCTATCCAGCCACAGCATACAGAGGAGGTGGTGGACTGGCTTACTAAACCGTCCTCATCCTCCTCATCCTCCATCGCCCAAGCAGAGACTAGTAGGCAGTCCTCTGCAGCTGCCAGAGTGGCTAAACCTGCCCCCTTGTCCACAGCTATTCCTGCCATAGCCCCAGCATCAGGCACAGAGGAGTCAGAGAGTTATTTGAACACAGCATCAGCCACTTGCTTCTTGATGATGCACAGCCATTACTCGATTCAGATGTTGGTTCTAGAGGTTGAGGAGGGCAGGAACATGAGCCTACAGAGAGGGGAGAACATTGGTACACAAACTGGCATTCATGTTCCCCCAGCCTCTGTTTAGTGATGTTGCCCGTGCTATCCAGCCACAGCATACAGAGGAGGTGGTGGACTGGCTTACTAAACCGTCCTCATCCTCCTCATCCTCCATCGCCCAAGCAGAGACTAGTAGGCAGTCCTCTGCAGCTGCCAGAGTGGCTAAACCTGCCCCCTTGTCCACAGCTATTCCTGCCATAGCCCCAGCATCAGGCACAGAGGAGTCAGAGAGTTATTTGAACACAGCATCAGCCACTTGCTTCTTGATGATGCACAGCCATTACTCGATTCAGATGTTGGTTCTAGAGGTTGAGGAGGGCAGGAACATGAGCCTACAGAGAGGGGAGAACATTGGTACACAAACTGGCATTCATGTTCCCCCAGCCTCTGTTTAGTGATGTTGCCCGTGCTATCCAGCCACAGCATACAGAGGAGGTGGTGGACTGGCTTACTAAACCGTCCTCATCCTCCTCATCCTCCATCGCCCAAGCAGAGACTAGTAGGCAGTCCTCTGCAGCTGCCAGAGTGGCTAAACCTGCCCCCTTGTCCACAGCTATTCCTGCCATAGCCCCAGCATCAGGCACAGAGGAGTCAGAGAGTTATTTGAACACAGCATCAGCCACTTGCTTCTTGATGATGCACAGCCATTACTCGATTCAGATGTTGGTTCTAGAGGTTGAAGAAGGCAGGAACATGAGCCTACAGAAAGGGGAGAACACTGGTACACAAACTGGCATTCATGTTCCCCCAGCCGCAGCGTATTGCCAAGTTGTCTCCAGTAGTAATGAGAATGGAGGAGATAATGATGATGATGATGTCACTGACGCAACTTGGGTGCTAGATAGAGCAGAGGAGGAAAGTGAGGGTGAGGCACAACCTCAGCGAGGCAGCCACCATGGAAGACCAGAGAGCAGCCACCCTATTCCATCACATTGTGGAGCTGTTATCTCCCAGGCCACTTCCCACAGCTCAGCTGTTTGTGCCTTTTTTAGTACATGTGCATCTGATCGCACTGTTGCTATTTGCAAACTTTGTCTCAAGCACATCAAAGCACATTGTGGCAAAAACACCAGCCATTTGGATACCACATGCTTGACAAGGCATTTAACCTCCTACCACTCAGCCTGTTGGCAAGAGCACCTAAAAGCCACACAAAAGGGGCACAGATCTGTCCCTCCTCCTCTTTACTCACCTCAGTCTTTCCCTGCTATACCTCATGACCTCTTAGCAGCCTCCACTGACAGGGATGATGGTATAGTGCAGGGTGTCCCAGGTCCTTGCAGCACGTCTGCCAGCAGCACAACGCCAGCTGTAGATTATAACATGTAAATGTATCTGCCCCATCTGCTGCAGTGGAAAAAAAATACAGTCCTTGCCATCCACATGCCCAGCGTCTAAATGCAAGCTTGTCAAAGCTACTGGCTCTCCAACTTCTGCCTTTCCACCTGGTGGATTCTGCCCTCTTCCGTGAATTTACTGAATGTGCTGTACCACAATGGCATGTTCCCAGTCACTATTTCTTTTCACGTAAGGCCATTCCATCTCTCTACCATCACGTGGGAGACAATGTTGGGGCATCGTTGGGCAAGGCATTAAGCCACAAAGTCCACTCCATTACAAGGAGGAGAAGGAGAAGGCTTGGATGAAGACTTCGGGACTGAGCTGATACAAAAGAAATTCCTAAGGTCAGTGGGTACTGGACTGAGAAGTGACCACATCAAGTTCCAATTAAAGCTGGGGCGTGGCTTGGCGTGAGCAGCGACGGACGCTTATTGCGAGAGCTCCGGGATCCTGGAACAACATCCACAAGAATCCTCGATTACCAGGGACTGGTGAGACCTAATAGCATCACATACTGATCCCAGTCACCCTCCCCTGCAGCCCAGAGCAATTATTGCGAGCCGGAGGCGCCGCTTACAGTAAGGATCGGTCCGTCACATCATCCAGCTCCTGCGGCCTATACTTCTATTATAGCCACCATTCACGTACACGGACTGACCCCCCCGCCCGAGGTCAAAAGCACCCCGGAGATCACACACGAGGTGGTTCCAGCAGAACTTGACAACAGTCTGGGCGGCTTCAGTGCGGCCTGTGGAAGTCCGGTGTGGCGGCCATCTTGCTTCACCTAAGGCCTACCGTCCACAGCTTACCATCGCATTGCGGCGGTGCAGGCCCGATACAGCAGCCATACTGGTGCCCCAAGGCCTCTCAACAAGGCAGACCCTCGGCTCAGTGTGCAGAGACGCTCCAGGCCCACCATCAAGGGCCTCTGCTTAACAACAAGTGCCCGAGCTGTTAGACCCTGTAAATTGGCCAGAAAGCGACATGCCTGGTCATATTGGCATGACCAAATAATTCTCAAGATTATGCCCAGTACAAAAGGCACTTACTTAGGGCCCTGACACGGCGTACAGCGCAGATGGCAGCTTAAAGTACAAACACTTCTCCCCTGTGGCCTGTTAACCATATACTGACGGCTATAACCTAAGATGAGCAAGCGCACTCAACTCCAACCTGGACAAACACCTCGGAGATCATCCTCGGTGCCTCGCTCACAGAATATCACAGATATATTCAAAACACAACAGCAGGCTCTACAAGAAACAGATCCATCCAAAATGGTGTCAGAAGATAATGTGGAGGTCTCCACCGAAGACTCACAGACTGCATTTGAGGACAGGGCGATCCACCGCTCTCCTCCTGACCACCCCCTCTCATATGCTGATATGTCACTGTTTGTGGCGGATATCTAGAACACTTTTTCCTCCGCCATAAAGGAACTGAAGGCGGATCTTTTAGCGCTCAAGGAGCGAGTGGCCCTGAATGCCAGGGCAGACCAAAAGAGGGACAAGCCAATCTCACAGTTGATGTCTATCTCAAACTCGCATAACGCTCAATTGATTGCAGTCAACCGTCATCTGGAAGATCTAGACAATTGCGGCAGACGAGACAACATCAGGGTGCGGGGACTCCCAGAGTCGGTCAACCCGGATCAGATCACAAAGGCACTTTCCATTTTCAATAATTTGCTTGAGAGACCAACAGACACTAACATAGAGTTTGAACGAGCTCATCGGGCACTTAGAACCCGCCCAAATGCAACAGCGCCACCTAGAGATGTAATCTGCTCTCTCCTGGACTACAAGCTCAAAGAGGAAGTCCTGGCGCAAGCAAGGCAAAACGAGTCAATTCTCTTTAATGCGCAGCCCATTGCCCTCTTCCAGGACTTATCTCCAATCACTCTGAACAACCGTAGAGCTCTTCGCCCCTTGCTGGAGGTCCTGCGACAGCATAATCTCCCCTATAGATAGAAATTCCCTTTCGCCCTCTCTGTAACACGAGCGGGACAACAACATTTCCTCAGAACACCTGACGATCTACAAGGGTTTCTTGAAGCTCTTCAAATTCCACCCGTGGACCTGCCGGACTGGTACCATGACTTTCGTTTCCTAGAACTAACACACAAGTCCGCCTGCTTCCTCTCAATCTACTCCTACCAAACATGTGCCCAAAAAAGGGAAATTCCGGAAACAACACGGAGCTGACCAGTCACGCTCTGCTCACTCTACCAGGAGCACCAGAGCCAAAGACTACATTCATCTTATCCGCATAGCCCTCCTGGCTACTACGCTTGTTTAGTTCCTAATGTTCCTGGATGAAAAGACGAAGGATAGGTAACAGACAAAGTTCTCTTACGCCTTCTGTTACTTAATGCACCTGAACGTTGCTCTCTGTTTCAGTTCCTGGTTTCACTGCATGGTCACGGTGTTTTGTTTTTTTTTTGCCAACACTCTGTGATATCCTACACTACACCTTGGATTCAGGCTTGGCACAGCCATATATGTCATAACTCATTGACGGATTGCACCCCCCATGCCATGTGATCTGAGGTTTACTACTACCAGAGCAACGGAGTCCACGATTATTATGGGACTCCCTTGCTCTACCTTCATGTATACTTACATCTGTCTTACAAATGCATTATGTTGATTGCGATAATCTTTTTTTTTTTTCCACAGCAGGTTATAACGCTGTCAGTATTCTTAATTGCAATAGTTGATAACTTTATATATGACCGTGGGGGTGAGCGGTAGTTATATGTTGTTTGGTTACTATTCCTCACCGTATAAGACGTTGGCTCTTACTACCCACGCACCCTACACTGTGCCTGACTGAGGGAGACACCCGTTAGGTGTGCCTTCATCTACTCAGACACAATCTCAGGAAGCCCCTCTGCTGTTAGCAGAGGTGTGCTATTTAACTACATTATATTGCTGCCCCTTCTTACCTAGGGAAGGGGCTTCTCCACTGTTTTCAAGTTTAACGTTGTTTTTCATACCTAAAATCTATTACTACTATCCTACCTTGACTGCTACCTGACTTTGACTCTCCCCTCTCTTTTTCCTGCCTCTCCCCGTTTTTTTTCCTTCTTCCCCAATTCACCGATGCCCTGCACTCACCCTAGGGGGGTTCCACTACGTCCATTGCATAACGTCTCCAGCGCAATGGCTTACTCATTGCTGGGCAGGAACCCCACCCTGATATCCCATAATCTCAGGGGACTCAACTTTCCAGAAAAAAGATCCTCTCTGTTGAGAGAACTTAAAAAAATCAAACCTTCCTTTGTCCTGCTACAGGAAATGCATTTCCAGGCCCGAGCTATACCCAAATTGAGTGATAGACACTTCCCTGAGGTGTACCATGCGCCAAACCCCACAAACAAATCGAAAGGTGTATACCATCTTGATTCACAAATACGCAAACTTTAAAATAAACCAACAGTTTGCAGATCCCCTGGGTAGATTTCTCTTACTAAAAGGTTTATGGCATAATAGGCCCCTCACTGTAGCCAATGTTTATTTCCCAAACACAGGCCACCTGGCTTTTTGTAGACAGTTGGTTGATGAACTGAAAAACGTTGCCACTGGTTGCATATTATTGGGGGGAGATTTTAATATCCCGCTGCAACCTCTTCAGGACACCTCAAATGACAAATCTAGCCTGTCGTACTCCATACTGAACAAAATCAAACGTGCACTGAATTCCCTCTCTCTTGTGGACACTTGGCGCTTGGTACACCGAAAAGATGAAGATTTCACATACTACTCTGCCATGCATAAAAAGTACTCACGTATAGATTATATATTTATGACTCAACGCGACTTACCTATGTTGCACTCAGCAGCTATAGGCATTCAATTTCTTTCAGACCACTGTCTGGTTTCGGCCTCACTATACCTAACTGATATACCACATAAGCTGTGCAGTTGGCGGATGAATCCCTTACTTTTTTCAGACCCCAACATTTCTAATCAAGTAGCGACTGCAATAGACGCCTACTTTCAAATCAATAACACCATTGATATGTCCCCGCTAACAATCGGGAAGCCCATAAGTGTGTTATCCGTGGTGAATTAATTAAACATGGCTCCCGAAAAGAAAAAAGAATGTAATAAGCATCTTGAATCCTTAGCAATTAGCATAGCGACCCTCGAAGCCCAACATAAACAATCACGTGCAGAGGCTATTGCTAATGAACTACTCACAGCCAGGTAACAACTACAAGACATACTTAACCTTAAGACAAAACATGCCCTATATTTTAGGAAAGGTTCCTTCTATGAGCATGGGAATAAATGCAGCAAATTTCTAGCAAGTGCCCTTAAATCATTAAACCACATAAAAAATATCCCCTCGATCAAAGATACCAACGGCACTCTTCTGCTAAAATCCGATCAAATTGCGGAAAAATGTCAAACTTTCTACACCAAACTATACAACCTTCCCCTACCCCATAAACCACCGGAATTCGCAGGCAACAGGGACCAAACCCTACGCGACTACCTCACCAGTAGTGGACTACCTACCTTGTCCGCCTCAGACTCTCTGAGTCTCTTGAGGCTTCTTTTACCAAAGATGAGCTTCTGGTAGCTATTAAAAATCTAAAACCCGGTAAAAGCCCTGGGCCTGATGGGTTTACGGCACACTATTACAAGCTCTTTGCAGAACGCCTAAAAACACCTCTGCTGCAAGCTCTTAATCACTTAAAAACGCCTCAACCTATCCCCAGCGCTTTCACGACGGCCCACATAACCTTAATCCCCAAACTTCCTAAAGACCCCACAGATTGTGCTAATTACAGGCCAATCTCACTTCTAAACTTAGACATAAAAATATTAGCCAAAATCCTAGCGACAAGACTGACAGCCTTCCTGCCCGGGCTGATTGGGTTAGACCAGGTGGGGTTTATGCCAGGGCGTGAATTGCGTGATAATGTAATTAAGGCGCTTAATCTGATTTATGGGGCCCACACTGAAGGTATCAAGGGTCTCCCCCTGACCACCGATGCAGAGAAGGCCTTCAACCGTGTGGCCTGGGATTATCTATTTGCCACATGTCGCCATGTGGGATTGGGACCGCACATGATGTCATGGATCACCTCCCTATACCACTCCCCGCAGGCTCACCTTAGAATCAATGGCACCCTCTCAAAACCGGTAAGAATAAACAATGGAACCATGCAGGGGTGCCCCTCTCCCCCCTCCTGTTTATTCTGTCTTTAGAACCTTTTATACGTCAGATAAATTTTAATCAGGACATAGTGGGTTTCCATCTCCTTAACAAGACCTACAAGGTCGCAGCATATGCAGACAACCTTTTATTCTTCCTTACTAAGCCACATACCTCCATACCGAACCTGGTCAAAGCTTTCCGAACATTTGGATACATATCCAACATGAGTATAAACTACTCTAAATCAGAATCCCTCAACCTCACGCTGTCTCAGATGGACCTGACCAGAGCAACTGCCTCCAGTAACTTTAAGTTAAATTGACAGCCAAACTTACAGACATATATAGCACCAATTTCCAATTTCTCCTACGCAATATCCAGCACAACCTGCAACAATGGGCACTCAGACCATTTTCAGGGTTTGGCAGAGCAGCCTTGCTCAAGATGATCACTCTACCCAGACTCCTTTATTACTTCCACACCCTGCCAATCTCTCTTCCATGCAAGTTCTTCAAACAGCTAAATAATATCACATGTAGTTTTATATGGATGGGGAAAAAACCTCAAATTCATCTTAACACCCTGACTAGGAAAAAAGTAGGGGGTTGAAATGGGTCTAACAGACTTCCAACTTTATTATTTTGGGACACATCTGACAAGAGTGCTTAATTGGCACTGCCATGGGACCCAAAAAGACTGGGTTGCCCTTGAACGGTCGCTGTCGGACTCCCCCCTGGAATTTTTACCTTGGCAATTGACCCCAAGCAATGTCCAACAGCACCCCTTGATAGGAACTTCTCTGAAGCTGTTCCATAAAGTGGCCAAAACCCACACCATCTCTTCTTCCCCTGGACCCCTCACTACGATCACTCAAAACCCAGAATTCCCCCCTGGCAATGACATCCACCACGCCACACCCTTTGACTCACACACTCCCCTCTTAATGGTGCATTGTGTCACTAACCAACAACTTAAGCCCTTTGATTCCATTAAAGAAGACACAGATCACCATACTTTCCCCTCCTTTTGGACTTACCGTCAACTGCACCACTACTTACATACATCACCTGCAAAACTTGATTTACTTAGGCCAATAAAGCCTTTTGAGTCCCTGTGCCTCTCTGCCACCCCCATAACCAAAGCAACTTCACTGATGTATTCGTGGCTCCAAGACTCTGGAGGAGATGACTCCCTTAGATTCCGGGGCCAGTGGGAAAAATCACTCCAAATTAAGTTCACTGATGAACAGTGGAACAAAGCATTGATTTTTGCCCATAAATGCTCAGTTGGTACGAGATATCAAGAAATGTCATACAAACTACTAACCCATTGGTATGCTACCCCGGACAAAATTAAGAAGTGGTACCCTCAGTCCTCAGATCTTTGTTGGAGATGCGAACAGGCATAGGGGCACATACTACATATCTGGTGGTATTGCCCCCTTGTGGCAACCTTCTGGAACAAAGTATGTGACTTAATAAGGCTAATCACCAAAACCAAGATTTCTCTGTCGGTCTCTTGCTGCTTGCTACACATAGCTGATTGCCCCATAGGGAGATACAAGAGATCCCTGACCAGACACTTACCTAATGCCGCAAAAATCCTCATCCCCAGACATTGGAAGTCTAAACGAGTCCCCACAATACCAGAATGGCTATGCTCCATAGAAGAAATTTATGATATGGAGGAAACTGTGACCATAGTCAGTGAATCGTCAGAGCGATTCCATAAGCTTTGGTCCCCCTGGCTGGCCTTCAAATACTCTGACAATTACCCAAATATAGATAACGGGTGAATCCTGTCCCCTTCTCAAGCCCCCATATGGCACAACCTTTTTCTTTTGGTTGGGCCTTAGTTCACGATCCCCCCTATGGTGAAAAGCAAAAACTTTGACTACAGATGATAGTGGTGACTCCACTGCTAGTTGACCCTTTCTTTAACTCTTCTGATGTTCTCCAGTGTTAAACTAATTCCCTTTTCTGTATCATAATGTTTTTTTTTTTTTTCTCTTTTCTCTTTCTCTGTTTTTTATCTCTAACTGTACAGTGTATTAAAAATGTTGTGTTTAACTACAGTGCACAGATAAGAGCTGTATAAAAGCGCAAGTTGATGTATGGATGCTCGCAACAATACGAGATTATGCGCTGTATGTAACGTTTTTTTACCTTTTACCTTTCAATAAAAATGTATATTGATTAAAGTTCCAATTAAAGCAGTATTTAGACCAGGGGTGTCAAACTGGCGGCCCTCCAGCTGTTGCAAAACTACAAGTCCCATCATGCCTCTGCCTGTGGGAGTCATGCTTGTAATTGTCAGCCTTGCAATGCCTCATGGGATTTGTAGTTCTGCAACAGCTGGAGGGCCGCCAGTTTGACACCTGTGATTTAGACGATCCTTCCATTCCAGATGAGGTGCTCATAGAGGAAACAAATGAAGGCACTAATATGGAGATGGAAAGGGAACAGAAGCAAAAGAAAACTCAGCCCAACAATTCGATGAAAGGGAAAGAGTGCCAGTCAAATTTCTTACAGTGTCTTCAGGAACCAGGTGTCCTGACAACGACCACCGACAAAATACCTTGGTCCCCACCACAAGCAAGTAGCCCAACCATCCAACAGTTTTCAAAAAGCAACTCTGAACTGGAAAAGCTGATGCTCCAGATGCAAAAAGGGATGATAGAGATGAAAGCACTCCTCCAAGGTTCAAGAACTCGACGAGATTGTGAATTCAGAGGGCCTCAGGTAACAGTGGGCATGAGCAATGGATGTTGTCAATCTTGTAAAAGAACTGGTCAGAGAACTGCCTGTGACCATTGCTTCAACGGTGGTCAATCTGGACATTTAGCGAAATACTTTAAAATGACCAGACCCAACCAGTTAAATGGGAGAAGGTTGCTGTCAAGGGATCGACAGTAACCTGTGCTAGAACCAACCCTGTGTCCCAAAGTGCAACTCTTGTCGGTAGCAAATCAACCAGCTCTCAAACCACCATCAGTGTTATGGCTGAAAGGGTGAACCCAGATCCCTTTCAAAGGATACCCAACCGCCCTAACCAAAGATTTGACCAGGTGGCTGAGGAAGTGCCAACTCACGTGCATGAGATTACCATGAGCCAAAACAGCAAGTTACTGAGTCTCATTGGAAAAAAATGCCCTGCGAACTGTGAAATAGACAATACTCCTGTCCAGGCCCTATGAGATACCAGCTCTCAGGTTTGCATCATCAATGAGGGTTGGAGACAGCGGGTTGTGCCACATACAGTACTCCGATCTTTTGAAGAATTGCTTGGGCCAGGAGTCCTCCTAGGAAAAGCAGCTAATGAGACTGAGATTCCTTTCTCCGGGTGGATTGAGGTAGTTTTCCAGCTAACAGCGGGAAGTAACACCACCGGCAGCTAATAGTGCCCCTCGTGGTATCAGAGGATGAGAAAGTAGCTGAAAAGCCCATCATCGGCTATAATGTCATTGAAGAAGTCTTCAATGAGACAGCTGCAAAGGGAAAGGAAGCCATCCCAGGTTTTGTGGACATACTTGGGACAACACTGGAACTGTGAACCACCAAAACAGAGGTCCTTGTAAATCTACTACAAGCCAATCATAGGGAAACCGGTGGTACTACACTAAAGACTGGTACTAAGAGCCAAAGAATTCCCGCAAACACTGTGACGTATCTCAGGTGTAAGGCCCACACCAAACCAGCATTGCAAGATCAGACAGTTTTTGTTTACACCTGATGAGGCCCATCATTTGCCTGATGGACTGCATATTAATGAGACATTAGTATCACTCCAAAAGGGACAATTTTCCAAACTATCCATCCCGGTTTAGACCACAACTAAGCAGGACGTTATTTTACCAGGTCAGACTAGGATGGGTGCCTCGAGCTCATAAAGGCAACATACCCAGCTCAGGTAAAATTGAAACAATCAGTGAGTGTGGCCACTCACTCAGTGACTCATCGGCCACAGACATCCAGACCAGGCCGAGTAGATAACCTAAACACGAATCAGTCACCGGTAAGCTATGCTAATCGAAAACATTGGGACCCACCAGTGCCTATCGAGCACCTACCGGAGAAGGATCAACAGGTAGTCAAGACAATGTTAAGGGAGGAATGCAATGCCTTCGCCAAAGATGACTCCGATGTAGGATGCGTTCCTTCCCTACAATTGCAACTTCGCCTCAAAGACCACACACCTGTTAGGAGAACTTACATTCCTGTACTGAAACCACTGCACCAAGAAGTGAAAGAATATCTGCAGGATCTGCTGAACCGCGGATGGATTGCAGAATCAAAATCTTCATACTCATCACCCATTGTGTGCATAAGAAAGAAGGATGGTAGTTTAAGACTGCGTTGCGACTACAGAGAAATGAACCAGAAGTCCATCCCTGACCGCCATCCAATCCCTAGGATCCAAGACATGCTGCACAGCCTAGGAGGAAGTTCATAGTTTTCAGTGCTAGACCTATCATCAAGGATTTGTGGAAGAATCCAGTCGACCACTGACTGCCTTCATCACACCTTGGGGTCTGTATGAGTGGACCCGAATACCCTTTGGCCTTAGCTTTGCACCAGCTGAATTTCAACGCAGCATGGAAACCTGTTTAAGGGGACTGAGGGATGAGATCTGTTTGCCTTACCTAGATGACAACCTGGTTCACAGCAAATCATTCCAAGAACATGTGGAGCATGTCCAGTTGGTACTGCAATGGTATCAGCAACATGGAGTCAAGTTAACAGCAAGGAAGTGTGAACTCTTCCAAAACAAAGTCAGATTCTTGGGCAAAATCGTGTCCAAAGAAGGACATTCCATGGATCCAGCAGACACTGTGCCTATGCTGGCCTTGAAGGACAACCAGCCAAAGACTGATGGAGAACTCAGGAAACTACTAGGATTAATTTCCTACTATCGCCCTTACATCCAAAACTTTTCCAGAATTGCAAAACTCCTCTATGAATTACTGTCAGCGGATACAACACCTGCCATAACATCAGCACCGACTAACCAGTCCAGGAAGAAGAAGAAGCCATCACCAAAGCTAAGAGGTCACCTACCCTCACATCAGTCTATAGTCTGGACCGACCACCACCAAGTAGTGCTAAACATGCATATTGAGGTGTTAACTCACCCTCCAGTGATGGGTTACCCTGACTACAGCAAATTCTTTGTTCTGCACTGTGATGCCTCGCAAGAAGGACTAGGAGCTGTGTTGTACCAAGAGCAGGAGGAAAAGTTAAAGGTAATTGCTTACGGGTCTAGAACTCTTACACCTGCTGAAAAACTATCACATGCATTCGGGGAAACTAGAGTTCCTAGCGATGAAGTGGGCCATAAGTGATAAGTTCAGAGACTACCTATACTACTGTCCATCCATTGTAGTATATACTGACAATAACCCCCTTATGTCCTTACTACAGCTAAACTAAACGCAACAGGACAGCGATGGGTTGCAGAATTAGCTGATTTTAATTTTACCATCAAGTATCGTCCAGAAAAGAGAAATGCGGATGCGGATGTATTTTCGCGTATGCCGATGTATTTTCGCGCATGCCATTAAGTCCTGAAAAATGCATGCAACAGTGTTCACAAGAAGTGGACCTCAAAATCATTGGGTGCATAACCCAAGCACTTCAAGTACGTCAGAAAGAAGAAATGCCTTGGCTGTGTCCAATAACCATTGCCCATACAACGTCAACAATAGATGGTACCCAAAAGAAGGTAGCTCAAATACCCAAAGGGACCATAAGGACAGCCCAAAAATAAGACTCTGTGATTGGCCCAGTGTGGAAGAACAAGAGCCAAAACAGGTGCCCATCAAAACAGGAACGACAGGGTGGACCACTTGATCTCTTCATACTAATGAAACAATGGACCAAACTATACCTCAATGAAGATGGAATCTTGAGACGGAAAACATCATCAGGTTCTCAATTAGTGTTGCCCAAGTTGTATCATCAGTTGGTGTTGAAAGAATTACACGAAGAAATGGGACACTTAGGAGTCGAAAGAACTTTCAACCTGATCAGAGAAAGTTTCTTTTGGCCACATATGCAGAGAGACGCTGAGCAATATATCAACCACAAGTGCACTTGTCTGAAAGACAAACGCCCACATAAGCCTACTAGAGCTCCGTTGAACAATATTGCCACCACTTATCCTTTCGATCTGGTCTCCATCAACTTTCTCCATCTCGAGACTTGTAAAGGAGGTTATGAGTACATATTAGTGGCCATCGACCACTTCACCGGGTTTGCTCAGGCCTACGCAACCAAAAACAAGTCAGCAAAGACTGTTGCCGACAAGATATTAAGTGAATTTGTCTTAAAGTTTGGATTCCCTACCAGAATTCACCATGACATGGGTAAAGAATTTGAAAATCAACTGTTCTGGGCATTAGGGAAACAATGCCACATCCAGAACTCTCACACAACTCCATATCATCCAGAAGGCAATGGACAATGTGAAAAATTTAATTGTACCCTGTTGTCTATGCCTCGGACTCTGTCGTCTGATTCTAAGAAAGACTGGAAAAGTTCACTTGCACAGGTAGTACATGCATACAATTGCACCAAAAGTGAAGTTGCAGGATATTCTCCATTCTTTCTACTGTTCGGAAGGTCTCCAAGATTACCCACAGATAGCATATTTGACACTTCAGTAACGGAAAAATACCAGACTCACTCCGAGTATGTGAAAACGTGGACAGAGGATCACTGAGGCCTATCAGGTTGCTTCAAAGGTAGCTACTCAAGATGCACAAAGAGGAAAAGAATGCTATGAAAAGAAGACTCATGGAGTTGAACTTTCCCCTGGCAGCAGAGTTATTGTCTTACTGTCTTCTTGAATCTTACTGAGAGAGGAGGACCAGGAAAACTGAGATCGTTCTGGGAAGATGCCGTACATGTTGTCCTTAGGAAAAAGTGTGAAGATCGTCCAATGTAAGAGGTCAAGCCAGAAATTGGAAAAGGCCGAACAAGTATTCTACACCGCAATTTGTTATTGCCATGCGATTACCTACTCGTCAACCAAGGTCAGAAGATACTTGACAGACCCAGTGCCCAAAAACAAGGCACAATTCCAAAGACTACTCAACCGTCTACACAGATATCTGAGGAAGTATCAGACGATGAATCTGACCATGAACAAGAGCAATGGAGATCTTTCATTCCTGTAACTCAGAGAGACCATCCAAGAGAAGACACAGAGTTGAATCCAGAAGCAGCAGAGTTCTACCCTTGTCAGCTTGAAATGAGTGAGAAAGTTACAGAGGAAATTACAGAGGAAGTTACAGAGGAAACTACAGTGGAAACTACAGAAGATGAGCCTGTGGGTATACCTGAACAAACTGCATGTTCACCAGGGGATATAGAAGAACTAAATCCTTCACTAGAAAAGCCAACAGAGATAACTGACAGTGACGAAGGCGAGCATGAGGGCATTTCAGATGCCCTTCCCCTACGCAGAATCCAGCCCAGCAGGAACAGGAGACAACCAAAGGTTCTGACTTATGACACTTTGGGTCAACCCAGTAGTGTTGCCAGAAGTACAGCTGTACAGGTCATAGACTGTATTTCTACTTGCCCTAGCTGGTATTTAAGTCCAGAATGTTTTACTGAGGACTCTAAAAACTGGTAAAAGTAGTCATGTCTATTATGCTACGGTCTAATAGTGGTTACCATGTACCCCTATTTACTTATATCAAAGATGTTAGGTGTTATTTTCTGTAGTTAACAAAATGAAATGTATTGCACTCTCACTGCAGAGATTTCAGGTCAAGCAAAAATAGCTTCAAGTGATGGGACTAGGTAGTTAAGGTAAAGTTGGCTGACAACAACAACAAAAAGGTAAAGAGTATTAGGTGGTTATGCTGTACTGTATTGGTAACGTGCCATGGCTATCCCACCTTATTGGAAAAAGGACAGAAGTAATAAGGTTTCCCCTAGCTTCCCCATAAAACCTTATCGTCTCAATAACTTACACAAACCTGTGTTGTAGAGGTTTACTAATTAGTTGGCTATATGCAACAATATCTCACTAGGTACATGAGTGCTCTGGACCTGGTGGGAAGCTGTGACATAACTGGAAGTAGATGTCGCAGGGAGGACGGTTCCTCAAGTAATTGGATTACCACTTAACCTTGGCTCCCTATGGTTATTGTGAGACGAGGAAAGGAATGGTTCTTATACCAAAACCTGCATATGTCAAGGACGACATGAAATTTTGTGGCGGAGAGTGTAAGGTATGCCAAAATCAGGTACCCCATAAAAAAACAAACTAATAAGTTTAACATTTCCTATAAAAACGTGTATTGAAGATATACTCCTGCGCTCCCACTGTTACTCTGTGTGTGTCTAATGGCTAATGCGTGTCAGCTGCTCACACAGGAGATGTATATCCACAACATCAAGAAAAAAGCTATGTGTATGTCAGAAGAGTGAAGCGCTAACACTTGAATACCGTATAATAAAAATTATTTGTACATTATGCATAAATTCTAAAACGCAGGTACAATCCAGGAATGCACTCTCTATAAGATCACATGCATATACAGGTAAAAGTCATCTAAACATCACATGCATATATAGGGGTAAAAATAAATATTGTTGAGTAGTATCTTGTTATGCGTCTCAAAGCTGGAATCGCATAATTTGCATTATTTGTATATTATGCAAAAATTCTAAAACGCAGGTATAATCCAGGAATAAGCTCTCTATAAGATCACATGCATATATAGGTAAAAGTCATCTAAACATCACATGCATATATAGGGGTAAAAATAGTATAGGACTATAGTGCTGTTTATAAAGTAAAACTTGTGGTGTTTCTATTAAATCACCATTAGATGGCAGCATAGAGTTAATGGCCTGAATGACAGAGAGCACATAATATAGCAAGACGGAACCAAAAGACAGACCTTTGTTTCTGGTGGGAACATAATAGCAGTTGCTGTCCTGTATATCAAACTGAAAGGTCATGCATTGTCATTGCAGAAACGTTTTCAATAAAAAACACTTCTGGTTCATCCGGCCCGCTCCATTCGCACATTGGAAGTATTGACCATACCTTTAGCATATGTGCAACATAATCCTCAGTGACCCCGAGGAGTCTGCTTCTCATGGCTCCGCACATTTGTCGTGCATGGGCTCCGTCATTCTTCAAAGCCTGCGAAAGGATCCAAGAATAAGTGGCATAAAGGAGAAGGATCACTATTGATTGGCAACCCTCCTTGACCACCGTTATAAGAGTAAAGTCTCAGAACTCATCCCGCCCCCACAGAGAGTGCATAAGATGAAATCTCTTGAGGACACCTTAAAGAGGAGTTTATCGAATGCTTTTCCCAAATATGGTAGGTTACAATGTCGTAGAAAACATAGTTTTGAGGCTTCTGTTGGTCAAGAGAGGAGCGGTGGAGAAGGCGGTCATGAGAATAGACCACTGGCCAGAACTTGCTCAGTATGCTATTGAGCTGCTGGGCTGCCCTGCATCCAGCATGCTTTCTGAACGGCATTCGGCGCTGCTGGAGGTTTTGTTACTGATCATAGAACGCGTCTGTCCACAGACTCCGTGGACCGTCTGACTTTTATCAAAATGAATTAGGCCTGGATTACCAGCAACTATGAAGCTGCCGATGTCGCCGATTAAGTGTTTTTAGGATGTAGAATCTCTGCAGGACTTTTAGGCTGCCTAGCATCGTGGGTGTTGATTTCATTTGGAAGAATGTTTTTGGTGTAGGTTTCATGGGCACAATTAATACCCAAAGACCAATTTTTCCGCACCTGTTTGACAGGTGCATCATCAAGAGTACCACTTATGATTATGGTGTGAAGGCGCCACTGACACCCAAAGACCAATTTTTCCGCACCTGTTTGACAGGTGCTTACCATTGCAATTTTTCACAGCAAGGCCAATTCTTGCTTTCATCAAGAGTACTTCTATAGGGTTATGTTGTGAATGCGCCACCGAAACTCAAAGACCAATTTTTCTGCACCTGTTTGACAGGTGCATATCATTGCAATTTTTGATGGCAAGGCCAATTCTTGCTTTCATCAAGAGTACCTCTTATAGGGTTTGTCTGTGGAAGAGACACCAGAATTTATCATAAAAATCTCTAATCTTGTTCGCAGTGCCCTACATTGTGGCCTCATCATACAGACTGGCTCCCCAAGCTGTTGCTTACAAAATATCATTATTTTGGCTTTATAAATGCAATTATTGCTGCAGCAGATTCTATACATGGTACAGCTGTGCCACTTTAAAGGTAGACTAATGGGTCCCCCCAGGCACTATATTGAAAGGAATTTTTCATTTTTATGCTTTCACATTAAGCATCAATAAATCACTGCTCATTTAAAAATGAAGTTTGTTACAAACTTTTTTTTCATTGATACATGTCCCCCAGGCCAGTACCTGGACCCCCATAACCATTGTATGCCCAATTACGTGCATATAAGCCTTCAAAATTGGCACTTTTGATTTTTTACGGTCAACTTCAATGGGGTTCGTTATTTGGTTCCAAACTTTCCCGATGTTTGAAAGCTCTGGTGCAAACCGAACAGGGGGTTATTCGGCCCATCCCTAGTCAATATATGTAAGGTAAACCAGATTCCCAGCTCCAGAAGTCCAGTCATGCTTATATTTGTGCACGTGTGCATTGATCACATGCTAATACTTCTAGGCAAAGAGGCAATAGATGTTCTATTCCAGTTCATCATGCTAGCATTTGTGCGCACACTCACACACGTACATGCTCACGTACGCATACGAATTAGCATGCATACTTGCCGCCCAGTGCCTATTTAATCTGACCTGTCACCATGAGCAGTTGCTGAATGGTTTTCATCTTGTAACTGTATTCCTTGACCAATTGAACCTGCTTACCTGTGTATGACCTGGCTTTCTCCTGGACTTGGGTTCTGGGTATGTGCACATGTGTACTACCAGGGCTGGTCTATAGTAACCTTAACCAGCATAAAAGGAACAAAAATCTCTCCTTGGACATAAGCCTGGTCTGCCTATAAAATATAACAATCTGAGGGAAGATTAATATTTTTCCTGTACTGAGAAAGGCAAACCCCATTCTTTTAAAGGAATTTTAAAAACATTTAAAAAAAAAAAAATGTTTTATTATTATTTACTTACATTTTTTTTACATATACATGGGTATCTATCTATCTATCTATCTATCTATCTATCTATCTATCTATCTATCTATATATATATTTCTTTCTGATGTGCCTCTGCCCATTGCCCAGCCTGAAGTGCCTCTGCCCGCTGCCCAGCCTGATGTGCCTCTGTCCATTGCCCAGCCTGATGTGCCTCTGCCTGTTGCTCAGCCTGATGTGCCTCTGCCTGCTGACCAGCCTGATGTGCCTCTGCCCATTGCCCAGCCTGAAGTGCCTCTGCCCGCTACCCAGCCTGATGTGCCTCTGTCCACTGCCCAGCCTGATGTGCCTCTGCCTGCTGCCCAGCCCGATGATTCAGTGCCTGTTGATCTGATGCCTGCTTTCCAGCCCACCTTTGATGACCCTTTGGCCAAAAGACCAGCTTGATGTTAATGACCCTCTACTTACCACCAGCTGGGTTCTACTGATTTTGTGCCTACTGCTCAGCTAGAGTTTATTGACTCTGTGCTTACTGCCCAGCCGGATTGTCTTGCAGAGGGTAGGATTCCATCTGGGTCTGACACTTCTAAGTCTTTGTGTGCCTGGTATGGGTTACCTGTTTTGCCTAAGATTCTTTTTTCAGTTGGCTTGGTTGGGTCCCTCTCGCAGTACGTTGCTCCTATGGCGCCAAAGCCTGGTGGTCCGGACATACCCTTCACAATTGGTATCTATGTTTGCCCTCATGACCTTGGTAGTGGGGAGCTCAGGGGAGTCACAGAGTACCATTTGTGCCTTGCCATGACCCGGATGCGATTGCCACAACTCCACAAGGGTACCCGTGTCGGGTAAACCAGTGCCCTGGGGAAACCTAGATGGCCATTGATATGTGGAACAAGTCCTGGAGACCAGGCAAGCTACATGATTGTAACCAGACATTCCTGTTTCAGAATTTTGGTATTGTCACATGACCCCAGGGCTAGGTTTGTAAGTGACCCATGGTACCCCAGCGTTGAGATGCCTACTGTCTTGATGGATCAAATATCCTATGTCTCTAAGAGTCTGGCTGACAGGACACCTAGCTAGTTGCCTAGCCCCAGCGGTGGGGTACCTAGCCAGTTACCAGACCCAGGCGGTGGAACACCAAGCTTCTTATTGGATCCCGGGCAGCAGAGCTTCTTATTAGGAACTTGGCACTCCTTGGGCTTACGAGACATTTTCTCTCTGGACTTATGCAGCAACTAAATATCTGATATGGACTCATTCAGCTATGGCTGGTTAGAGTGTCCGGAAGTCACTGCTTAAAGGGGGGGTACTGTCAGTAAAGCATTCACCTGCTGGTGACACTGTGGCTCCCAGATCTGTGGGCTACAGTTCTGGTGTCCACCAATGGGTGTCTCTCTGCAGTTAGAAGCTGACATCATCTTCTGCAATCAGGCATCACCTGATGTTAATTGCAAGAAGTGCTTTTAAACTTTGTGCAAGCTGTTACACATTGCCTTGGTATTTTCTCCATATGCCCTTGATCTGTGTTCCTGTAGTCTGCATCTTTTCTCCTGTTCCTGGACCCTGACCCCGACCCTGCAGCCTGATCCCTTCCTACCTGCTCTTTCTGTTTCCTGGTTCCCTCACCCTGTCCTATATTGTTCCCAGTTCCCTCTGCTTGATCTCCTGTGTATGACCCTGGCTCTGTTATGATTATGGTCTGGTTATCCCGTTATCTGTGTATTTAGGCAGTAGTTTATTGTGTGTTCACTGTTTACTTGGTGTGCTGGTTGGGTTACATTGTTTGTTATATTGGAGGTGTGTTCTCTTTGTGTCATCCACCTATCTTTTAAAAAATTATATTATTTACACTTTACCTGTGTTTGGTATACGCTGTGGCAGTCCACACATATTTCTGGTCACACTGGTTCCTGACATATAGCCATAGTTCGACATCTGTCACAATTCTTTGAACCTGCGTGAACTGGCTACAGAGTACAGATTTAAAAACACTAGGGGGATTGAAGCTGCTATAGTGAAACAATTGCTTGCAATCAATAAGTGTGGTATGTATAACTGCACAACATAACCTTATTTGGGAAAATGCATATATTCAAGAAAAGGACCACATCTACACTGCTGGTCATATTGAATTTTGGACCAGAAACCCTTCCATTTAGGTGTTAATGAAAATTGTATAGTGACTCTATGTTGCTTCTCCTATAAGCAAAAGATATCATCAACATATCGGTAGCAACACACAAAATTACCCCTAAACCATGAATTCACATGTATCCATATTCAGTAAGATTCTTGAATGCACTGGTGTATGGGGAAACACATAGGAGCCCATCACCAACCCCCTGAGCTGAAGAAAATATCTTTCCTTGAAAATAAACAAACTATTCTCTAGTGTAAGGTGTAAAAGAGCAATCAAAAAATCAATTTGTGGTAAAGTAAGCAATTTAGATACCCCTAGCAGTTTTTTGACATGTCTGAATACCTACAGTATGATATATAGAGGTATATTGACTCTCCATATCCCATGTGACACTGTGAGTACCGAAAAGGTTTTCTCCAAAGAAGTCAGGGATGACTGATATGAGATAAAGTTTTTTCTGAGCTTACAGAGTCTATCCCCACCAAAATAGGGCTGTTGGGAGGATTGAGAGGGTCCTTGTGGACCTTAGGCAGGATATACATTACTTTCTTCTTTTTTACATACGGCAAGCCAAATTCAACAAAGGTGGGTGACCACTGCCATTGTTAAACTAAGAGAGCACAACGTTACAAATGTAAACAAAGCTGGCTCCAGCATAAGTAGAAAATGAACATTATATATTACATCTGTAGCCATGTGCTCCCTTGAGAGTGGCTTGTAGTAATGGTTCGCCTGATAGCTGACCTCAATCACACCATATTTCACACATCCAGAGACACTGACCAGGCCGGTTCTTGTTTTTGCTGTTTTATTTGCAGGAAATAACTTGGATGGGGATAAGGGGTAACTGTGGGATACCCAAAGACTTATGGTACAAGGTTCCCATATACAAGCCTGTATATGCACTTTTCACTGCAGACTCTCCCTCTGCAGACTATTGCTCCTCTCAACACTCCAGCACTTCACATGCTGACCATAACTCTTACAGTTCAATCACTGCACAGAACCCACAGCTTTCCACTTTTTGCTTCTCTCCAGCTCAGAACTTAGTTTCCAGCCTGAAAGGAAATTTATCAAGCTTCTCTATTAGTGTTGAGCGAACCCGGACTGTAACGTTCGGGTCCGTACCGAACTTTTGGGTGTCCGTGGCACGGACCCGGACCCGGACATTTCAAAAATCGTTCGGGTTCGGTCCGGGGTTCTGCTATTTTACTCCACGTGTTGAGAAGCTGCAGGGCAGCCAATCAACAAGCGTTTCACTGGTTTGCCCTTAGAAGCCATCACAGCCATGCCTACTAATGGCATGGCTGTGATTGGCCGGTGCATCATGTGACCCAGCCTCTTTATAAGCTGGAGTCACAGTGCTGCAGTCACATGCTCCTTGGGTTAGTATAGGGAAAGGTAGCTGACGGCGTGAGGGACAGATTTTAGCCATTTTAAGACCTGATCCTGCATCCTGAGATAGATTACTTTACTACTGCTGTCTGTGCTGTTGCTCTGAGGACAGATAGC
>BLSH010002567.1:425518-435770 GCA_018402905.1 Glandirana rugosa
CTTGTATAGTAAATCACTGTTGAAACACCCCTTTTTTAAAAAAAAAAAAAAAAGTTTTAAAGCCAGACAAAGTAAATAAAAGTGTTTTTTATTTTTTTTGTGTATCCACTAGTTTATGGTGGTTTTCTTTCGAGATAAACAGACTTTTTTTTCCTGGGTTTAAAGTAAACCCATGTCGTAACGTACTGGCGCGTTAATGGTCAATTTTGTCGCTGCATGGTTTAACATTTTTTACGAGGTCAGTAATTCCCCCATTTAGGAAGACCCCGACTTCAACAATTTATTGATTTCCCACCCCGGAGAACTACAGGCGCGGTCATGCAATGCTGTACCCAAATGAAATTTGGGTCCTTTTTTTTCAGACAAATAGAGCTTTCTTTTGGTGGTATTTGATCACCTATGTGTTTTTTTTATTTTTTGTGAAAATAAATGAAACAGACCGAAATTTTGAAAAAAAAAAAAAAAATTTTTTCCCCACAAAGTTGTCACTAAATGATATGTTCTCGAACATGCCATGGGTATATGTGAAATTACACCCCAAAATACATTCTGCTGCTGCTTCTGAATACGGGAAGAACACATATGTGAGACTTTCTGGCAGTCTAGCCATGTACAGGGCCCCAAAAAATAATCACCGCCTTCAGGCTTTCTAAGGACGTAATTTTTGATTTCATGCCTCACTACCTATAATAGTTTGAGGCCATGGAATGCCCAGATAGCACAACCCCCCCCCCCCAAATGACCCCATTTTGGAAATTAAACACTCCAAGTTATGTGCTGAGAGGCACGTTAAGTATTTTGCAGATCTCGCTTTTTGTCACAAAGTTTTGAAATTTGAAAAAAAAAATAAATTTTCCTTTTCTTTCTTCATTTTCCAAAATAAATGAGAGCTGCAAAATACTCACCATGCCTCTTAGCAAATACCTTGGGGTGTCTATTTTCCAAAAAGGAGGTCATTTGGGGGCTTTTGTGCTACCTTGACATTTCAGGGCCTCCGAAACCATGATAGGTAGTGAGGAGTAAAATCACCACTTTACGCTCTTAGAAATCCGGTGATTGGTTTGTGGGGTTCTGTACATGGCTAGGCTCCCAAAAAGTCTCACACATGTGGTATCCCCGAACTCAGGAGAAGCAGCAGAATGTATTTTGGGGTGTAATTCCACATATACCCATGGCATGTTTGAGCAATATATCATTTAGTGACAACTTTGTGTAAAAAAAAAAGACAATAATTGTAATTTTCCCAAAACTTGTGGCAAAATATAAAATATTCCATGGACTCAGCATGCCCTGGGGATAGCTTGGGGTGTCTACTTTCGAAAAAAGGGTAATTTGGGGGAGTTTTGAGCTGTCCTGGCATTTTATGCCCAACATCACCCACTCTTCCAACCACTTGAACCACCAACCTTTTTGTTTGCATGAAAAAAATACTTTTTTTTGCTAGAAAATTACTTTGAACCCCTAAATATTATATATTTTTTTAAAGCAGAGGCCCTATAGAGGGAAGAACAAGAAACTGACAACTGTTTTTGGATTTTTTATTTTATTTTTTTGGGTTTTATAACATTTTTAATTTTTTTTGTGGTTTTAAAAACTTTTTATTTTTTTTAGGTATGCTTTTTTTTTTTTTAACAACAATAATGGTTTCAGGTTAGGGTCTCTCAAAATGCGGTGACATCTTTGGAGACCCACTGACAGTTTGCCCTATACCTGTGTAGTGCTGTACCCTACACTAATACTCAACTAGTGTATGGTAGCGCTGGAAACAGTCACCAATGCAAAGACCAGGCTGGTCAGGACAGGAGGGACAATAAAAATGGGTATCGCACCTGTATCCGCATCGTCTGCAGACACGACATCTCTTTTGGGGGGCTCAGTTGGTAGGGGTACCAGGAACGGCATGTGGAAAACGCCGCTCATGCAGCTGGCTCACTGCATTTGGATTGGGAAGATGGGGTTCAGCACTATCTGGAAACAGAAGGGCTGTGACGATCTCTTCCTGGAATTTAAGGAAGGATCCAGTCCGTCCTGATGCTTTGTATAGCACATAAGCCTTCAGCAAAGCCAATTGGAATAGGTATACAGACACTGTTTTGTATCAGCGCATGGCCTTACGGGCAATTAGGTATGGTGCCAACAACTGGTCATTGAGGTCCACCCTCCCATATTTAGGTTATATTCATGGACACAGAGGGGCTCCTCCACAAAACCAGTCGCTGTTGGAATTTGGACTGCTGTGTCTGCATAAAGGGAGGAAAGAACAAAAACATTTTTTGTATCCCTCCACTTCACCGCAAGCAAATTACTACTTCTCAAGCAGGCTCTCTCCCTCCGTCTAAGTCGGGATTCTACCAGCCGTTGGGGGAAACCTTGCTGATTAGGTCGTACAGTGCCACACGTGCCAATTCCTTGATTAAAAAGATGACTAAAAAGTGTCACGCTTGAGTAGTAATTGTCCACGTACAAGTGGTGCCCCTTTCCAAATAAGGGCGACACCAAGTCCCACACAATCTTGCCAGCGCTCCCTATGTAGTCCGGGCAGTCAGGGGGCTCCACGTGACTATCTTTTCCCTCATAAACCATAAAACTACATATATAGCCTGTCACAGAGCTTATACATCTTGACCCCGTATCTGGCACGCTTGCTGGGGAGGTACTGTTTGAAAAAAAGACGGCCAGAAAACATAATCAGGGACTCTTCTATGCAGGCAACTTGATTGGGGATATACAAGGCTGCAAATTTTTGGTTGAAGTGGTTTACGAGGGGGCGAATTTTGGGAAGCCAATCAAAGCCAGGGTCACCCCGAGGATGACGGACTTCATTGTCGTTGAAGTGCATGAAACGCAGGATCTGCTCGTATTGTGCTCTGGTCATGGAAGCAGAGAACACGGGCATATGGTGAATTGGGTCATATTTTTTGCATGTGCCCACGAAGAGGGAAAGGCCCTGAAAGATCTTAAATTCGGAAACTGTAATAGGTTTTCATTCTCTGGCAAGTGACAAATAGGGATTAGCGGTGATGAATTGACTAGCATACAAATTGCATTGGTCCACAATAGATCTATAGAAATTTTCGGTGAAAAACAGTGAATAGAAATCAAGGACTGTAAAATCAACTGTTTCCACCAAAATTCTGGGTTGGTGTCACGTACCTGGTGGGTGAGTCTGACTTATGCAGTAGGTAACCTCCCTTACTACCCTGACTCGGGAACCCCTGGTAGACAGGTGGCTCGGGAGTGCAGAATGGCACGAGGGTCGGACTGGGTCACTGGTGTTTGTAGAAGTCCGCTGGAGTACTCGTGCACTTGAAGAATGGTCGTACAGGCCGGGTCGTGAAACAAGCTGGCGGTGCGGTACAAGAGGAGCAGGCAGATGGATGGTCGGGTTCAAGCAGGGTCGTCAACAGGCAGGCAGGCAAAGTACCGGAGGGCTAGGCAAGAGGGTGGTCGTAGACAGTCCAGAGGTCGGTGCAGACAGAGATCAGCAAAGTCAGGCAAGCCGGGTCACAGGAACAGAGAATAGAAGTACAGGCTGCTCAGGAGACACACACTATATGCTGTAGATCAGACAGCACTTGCTACAGGGTGCACACTGTTTAAATAGAGCCGCCCGGCGCCGCCTCCTCCGGGAGCGTGAGGAAAGCACAACAAAGTGCAAACAAGTCCTCAGCACAGTCTTCTTCTAACAGTTGGCCAATGAATGGGGCGCTGAATCAGTGGTGGGATGCCAATCAGGGTTAGCGTATTCAGCGGGAAGGGCACTATGGGCTCTGCCGGCCTGTCCTTGTCTTCTTCGTGGCTGAGGGACATTACTTGTGCTAGCCACACCAGCTTGAACTGCACTTATGGGACTCGCCACGTCACCAAGTGTTACTGCAGTGCTGGTTGTATGACCAGGGTGTACTAGGCCGCTGGTGCTTGCCAGTTCACCAGAAGGATGAGCGGCACTAGTATTGGCACTCTGCCCCATATAAGAGCCCTACGGTTCTTGCACCCCAACAACAGCAGAATAGGATCGGGTACGCCTGACCTTAGCAGGGACCTCAACTCCCTCATTAGAGCTATCTGTGAGGGTGCCGTTGCTGTCTACCGGTTCCTATACTGAGCCTGAATCTGACAGTGAGGCTTCCCCATCGATCTCATCTGACATGCTCAGCAACGTGTAGGCCTCTTCACAAGTGTACCGCAGATTTGACATGTTGGACTCTAAATTTATCGGTACACTAGTGTGACTCACAGGCAAAAAAGAGCACCTGGTTGTCAGAGCCTGCTTCAGTCATTACCAAAATCACTGTCAGCATTCACACAGATCAGGCGTGAATGCTGCGAACACTGCAGTTACGTGTATTGTGTTTTGTAAGTGTATTAGATACAGCACTTGGGCGGGCTGGGCTGGGCGGAGGGGCTAAAACGCAGGTGCTAGTAGGTATCTGGGCTGATCCTGCTAATGCCACATTTTTTAGAACACTAAAGTACTGGGGACGCTAATCTAGATCTGATCAGATCACAGATATTGATCTGTTCAGATACTATACTACCAACTGACCTATCTAGTGCATTTATGTATGTGTATCAGAGTACCTGACTAATCGGGGATTGACGCTGACCCTAGCTGATTTAAGGTATATCTATATATACAGTATCTCTCTATCTATATATATATATCTATCTATCTATATCTATATGTATATATATATATATATATATATATGTATATGTATATGTATATATTATATTATAATATAATATACGGTGGGTACCCTGATGAAAAAAAAAAAAACGACCTAACTAAGTAGCGTCACCTGTTACACTTATACAGTGATTACAGGTGACAGGGGGCAATCAAGGGGTTAAAACCTTTATTGGGGGGCTCCTGACCTACCTGGGCCTACTACTACCTACCCTAACAATGTTTAGTGTAACAAGTGACACAAGTATAGTGATCAGTGAAAGATCTGATCAATGCACTATATGACACAGTGACAGGAGTGAAGGGGTTAACTGGGGGGGGGGGGGCGATCAGGGGGTGAAAAGTGTGTCTATGTGTACTGTGTCACTGTAGTGTTGGTGCACTCACATTTTAGATATCCTCTCTCCCTCGTTGGCACTGAAAAGGACTCAAGGAAGGGAGGTGACATCACTTCCTCTGCCTCTGTTTACATTAAAGAGGCAGAGGAGGCATTTCATCAGGACCGGTCAGCAGGTCCAGACCAAAATTCATTGGCCTGTGCCTGTAGATTGATGGGTTCTGGAGCGCACCCACTAGTCGCAGCTGTGAGCGCCATTTATAGATGGCGATCTGTGTACAGCTGCCACTTTGCAGCAGTAAATGTACGCAAGGTGATGGATCTACACCAGGGGCCATTTTTTTCTTAAATGTTTGTTTTCTTTTAATAAAGAACTTGTCAAAAACTGCCTCCTGTGTTTTTTTGCGCTGCACTTTTTTTTTGTTTGAATGAGTAGGTGTACAATGCACCCCATACTCATTCACATGGGGGAGGGGGGCGGGATCTGGGACCCCCTTGTTAAAGGGGCTTCTAGATTCCGGTAAGTCACCCACTGCACCCCCACAACCACCAGGCTAGGGTTCTGGGGAAGAGGCCCTTGCCTCATCAACATGGGGACAAGGTGCTTTGGGGGGCAGAGCCCCCCCTGCCCTAAAGCACCCCCCCATGTTTATAGCATGTAGCCTAGTGTGGTTAAGGAGGAGGGGGGCGCTCACTTGTCCTTTCCTGGCCTGCTGGGATGCATGCTCGGATAAGGGTCTTGTATAGATTTTGGGGGGATCCCACGCTGTTTTTTTAAAAACAAATTTGGCATGGGGTTCACCTTAAAACCTGTGCCAGGCCTGAAGAGCATTGTATAGATTGGGTGGAGGGGGGCCCACACAGTTATTTTTAAAACTTTTTTTCAGGCATTCATTTGTTTACATTCAGCTGTCAGCAGGAAATCCCACTGATAGCTGATGAGTCATCAGTTGTTAAGGGCGCAGCGGCCAACTGTTCCTTAACAACCAGTTATTCCTAGTTTGTTAAGGAGCCTTTCCTATGTGAAAAAAAAGATGCATGAAAAATGTATGAAAAACAAATGTTCAAACATGCAAAACATGTTGGAAAACCGAATCAACCCCAAACACATAGAAGTGAAACTAGATGTGAACCTAGCATTTCCCAGATGGACACATTTCCCAGATAAAAACCGCATTCCTTACACAATTAAAAACAAAAAAATGGGTTGTAGCACTACCTCGGTTTCAACTGCCATATTTCCCATCATTAACATAATGCAGCACTGAGGTGAGAAAGATGAGATCCTTTCCCTCTTCGCTGTCTCCAAGCACTATATGAAAAATGCAGTGGTAGTTTTCTAGCTGAGCATCTATCCTTACTTTTTCCAGATGGAATACATCATTTCCACTCTGTCTGCTCTTCATTTTGGTAGAGATAGGTGGAGGATAGAACACAACCCAGCCAAACCCAGCCAACTCCCTCCAACTGACAATTCATTCCTTGACACTAACATCACTACCCCAGCCATTAAATGAATTGGCGAAGATTAGCCAGCAACCTGAAAATCCAGAAATCACATTATTCTATGAAAAAGAAAAAAGAAAAGAAAAACATTCTGATTTTTTTTCATACTTACAATACTGACTTTGTTTCTAGGTGAAACAATAGTCTACCATATTTGTAAGTGCTGCTAACTGTGGGACTGATTTACTAAAACTGGAGAGTGCAAAATCTGGTGCAGCTGTGCATAGCAGCCAATCAGCTTCTAACTTTCTTTTTTGCAAATAATAATACTGTAACACATATTCTATGAGCAATAACTCAGATATGTAAATTGTAAAATTAAAACCTAACTAACTTGTTATTAGTTTTGTATAGAGTGTGGAAAAGCTAAAACTGGAGAGGACGGAACTCTGCGGGTGATGTATGACCCAAGTCACCCCCAATATACTGTAAAGACCACGTGAAGCTCAAGAGGGCCTAGGGGAAAGTGCTCAGTGCGCTGTTAAACTGATTGGGATAGTTACCTAGATTCTACTGTATGCAAAAAGAGAAGGAAGACATTTTTTATTTCTCTATGTCCTTTTTTAAATACTGTTTTTTGATATACATAGGATTCCTAAAAAGTGATACTTGTAAAATTACATTTCAGCATATTCCATGATGTGAATTTACAATTTAAAATGCATGCTCAGAGATGTCAAACCTGGGAGAAATCACAATATTCAATACATTCCAAATACATTTCAGTAAATTCTGTATACAATGTTAAGCTGGCCATCAGTGGCGGCTGTTGAAATTTTAGGATGGGGGGCACCAGACCCCGCCCTTCCTTTGTGACCCATCCCACTTCTCATAAGCCCCACCCCTTATAGATTCCACCCATTGTGTCAGGAGTATACAGCCCAGCATCACTAGATAGGGTCAGGGTTGCCAACCGCCAATAAATTTACATACAGTTTGTAAAAATCAGTGATTTTTACAACTGTCTATGAATATCAGGGTCTGATAATTTGTCATGCTGTGCTGACTTTTTAAGTGTAAACCAGGCAAACTACTTGATATGGGTATTGTCAGTGTTTCCATGTTGTGTTTAAATATCAATTGTCTTAGTTTTTAACAGGAGTTGTGTTATTTTTCAGGTTGCCAGTAAAAAATGTGTTCCGCCAGTAAATTTCCCATGTTTTGCCAGTAAAAAACACTATGGGAGGTTGGCAACACTGGATAGGGTATACAGCATCACCAGATAGGACTATATACAGCATCACCAGATAGGGGTATATATAGCATCACCAGAGGGGTATATAGCATCACCAGAGGGGTATATAGCATAACCAGAGGGGTATATACAGCATTACCAGAGGAGTATATACAGCTTTACCAGAGGAGTATATACAGCATCACCAGAGGAGTATATAGCATCACCAGAGGAGTATATAGCATCACCAGAGGAGTACATACAGCATCACCAGAGGAGTACATACAGCATCACCAGAGGAGTATACAGCATCACCAGAGGAGTATACAACATCACCAGAGGAGTATATAGCATCACCAGAGGAGTATATAGCATCACCAGAGGGTATATGGTATCACCAGAGGGGTACCTAGCATTCATCTACCCCCCTCCCCCCGCCGCAGGGCTCGCAGCAACACCAGAGGAGTATATATAGCATCACCATAGGGGTATATACAGCATCACCAGAGGAGTATATACAGCATCACTAGAGGAGTATATACAGCATCACTAGAGGAGTATATAGCATCACCAGAGGAGTATATACAGCATCACCAGAGGAGTATGTAGCATCACCAGAGGAGTATACAGACATCACCAGAGGAGTATATAGCATCACCAGAGGATTATATAGCATCACCAGAGGAGTATATAGTATCACCAGAGGGGTATATGGTATCACCGGAGGGGTACCTAGCATCCATGTACCCCCCTCCCCCCCGCCGCAGGGCTCACGGCACTGACAGTATCCCCCCAGGGCAGTGGGGACCCGCACTTACCCCATCTAGGAGCGGGCAGGCAGCAATGTCCGGCAAGTGGGGAGCGGCTTGGCTTCGGCCGTGCATCCCCCTCCTCCTCTGAGAAAGGCGTCCAATAGGATCGCCTGTCTTCTCTGCCAATCGGGAAACTGGTAACATACCCGCACTTCCTGATTGGCAGAGACTCGGTTCAGTGTTAGAAATGCATTAGAAATGCAAATGTTCATTTACCTTTCTAAGGGCTCATGGCGCCACAAACCACTCTATTCAATCAAGCCTATTAGAGCTTCAACATAGAGGTGCTTCAAAGAAACCCCCCATCACAGTAATTCATGCGGCTGGCGTCCTGAAAGGGTCATGAATCTATCCATAGCATATAGGGGGTGCCAAGGACAGAGGGGGCAGCGCCCGTGCACCCTTAATGGATGGGCCGCCCCTGCTGGCCATACACCAGTAGAACATTCATACAGAATTTCTGAAAAAACCTTTGTCAGAGCGTTCAAACTTAAAATTTGGTCCAGACCTGCTACTTGAATGGAATCACAAACATATTAAACAGGTTTCCTTTGTGCCTAGAACATGCTCATTACAATATTCACTGCTCAAAAAATTTAACACTTTTTAACCACTTGCCGACCGCCGATCGGCATCTGACGGCGGCAAAGTGGCTCGTTCCCGCAAAACGCCGTCATACGACGGCGGCTGCGGGAACGAGTTTAGTGAGCACACGCGCGCCGCCGGAGGCGCGCCCGCGCGCTCACTGTGTTCGGGGAGGGCCAGGGAGCGGGTGCGGCGGTTTCGATTGCCGCCGGCTACCCGCGATGGCCCCCCCGGAGCGAAGGAGCGGAGGTCCGTGTATGTAAACATGGACCTCCGCTCTGTGTGAGGGGGAAGGGCTGTGATCACAGCCTTCCTGTACGTGAAGGCTGTGACCACTTCCCTTCTCCTGTTAGGGCAGTCCCACATACAGTTAGAACACGCCCAGGGAACATAGTTAACCCTTAGAGCGCCCCTGCAGGTTAACCCCTTCACTGCCAATGGCATTTACACAGTAATCCGTGCATTTTTATAGCACTGATCGCTGTATAAATGCCAATGGTCCCAAAAAAGTGTCAAAATGGTCCGACATGTCCGCTGAAATATCGCAGTACCGCAAAAAATCGCAGATTGCCGCCATTATTAGTAAAAAAAAATAAAAAAATAAAAACCCCAAAAATGAATTCTCATCATCCGTAAACGCGACCACTTTTGCGCAAACCAATCAATAAACGCCGATTGCGATTTTTTTTTTATCGCAAATATGAGGAAGAATATAAATTGGCCAAAAACAGTGAAAAAAAATGTTTTTTTATATTTTTTTTTGGATTTGTATTTTAGGAAAAAGTAAGAAATTTGTTTTTTTTTGCAAAGTTGTCGCTCTTCTTTTGTTTATAGCGGCGATCAGAAATGACGCAGCGGTGATCAAATACCACCAAAAGAAAGCTCTATTTGTGGGAAAAAAAGGACGCAAATTTCGTTTGGGTACAGCGTCGCACGACCGCGCAATTGTCAGTTAAAGCGACGCAGCGCCGAATCGCAAAAAGGGCTCCGGTCCTAAAGCTGGAAATCCTTCTGGGGCTGAAGTGGTTAATGAGAGTATAGAATCAAGTCAATTAAACTCCTTGGATTTTGATCAGGTCAGTTAAGTAGCAGAAGAGGTTGTTAATCAGTTTCAGCTTCTTTGGTGTTAATGAAATTAACAACAGGTG
>BLSH010002567.1:441902-463125 GCA_018402905.1 Glandirana rugosa
GTTGAAGAAAACGTTAATGGAAAACTCCGAAAGGGAGGAATACCTCCCACAGTTAATACCAAAAGACGCGTTGACAGTCCAGTCGTCAGAAAGGGTACTAACACTAAGGATGACTTGGTCTGACTCTCTGGTAAATTTCCGAGTCCTTGGGAAACGTCCACAATACCGAATTAATCTACTAATCTCCCCCTGTGAAACTCGGATCTTATAACGTGGAAAAGTGTTATAAAATTAAAAGACTCTAACACCTAAACCCCAAAAGTACTCGACATTCAGTATTAGTAGTGTTAATACTGTTTAGTGCCGAACTTGATAGCATTTATTTCAGTAATGCAACTTAAAAGGTGAAACTAATATATGAGATAGACTCGTTACATGCAAAGCAAGATAGTTCAAGCCGTGATTTGTCATAATTGTGATGATTATGACTTACAGCTCATGAAAACCCCAAATCCACAATCTCAGAAAATTAAAATATTGTGAAAAGGTGCAATATTCTAGGCTCAAAGTGTCCCCCTCTAATCATCTAATTAAGCCATAACACCTGCAAAGGGTTCCTGAGCCTTTAAATGGTCTCTCAGTCTGGTTCAGTAGGAATCACAATCATGGGAAAGACTGCTGACCTGACAGTTGCGCAGAAAACCATAATTGACACCCTCCATAAGGAGGGAAAGCCTCAAAAGGTAATTGCAAAAGAAGTTGGATGTTTCCAAAGTGCTGTATCAAAGTTCATTAATAGAAAGTTATGTGGAAGGGAAAAGTGTAGAAGGAAAAGGTGCACAAGCAGCAGGGATGACCGCAGCCTGGAGAGGATTGTCAGGAAAAGGCCATTCAAAGGTGTTGGGGACTTTCACAAGGAGTGGACTGAGGCTGGAGTCAGTGCTTCAAGAGCCACCACACACAGATGGATCCTGGACATGGGCTTCAAATGTATTCCTCTTGTCAAGCCGCTCCTGAACAACAAACAACGTCAGAAGCGTCTTACCTGGGCTAAAGAAAAACAGACCTGGTCTGTAACTCAGTGGTCCAAAGTCCTCTTTTCTGATGAGAGCAAATTTTGCATCTCATTTGGAAACCAAGGACCCAGAGTATGGAGGAAGAATGGAGAGGCTCACACTGCAAGATGCTTGAAGTCCAGTGTGAAGTTTCCACAGTCTGTGTTGATTTGGGGAGCCATGTCATCTGCTGGTGTTGGTCCACTGTGCTTCATTAAGTCCAGGGTCAATGCAGCCGTCTACCAGGAGATTTTGGAGCACTTCATGCTTCCTTCCGCAGACTATGGGGATGCTGACTTCATTTTCCAGCAGGACTTGGCACCTGCCCACACTGCCAAAAGCACCAAAAGCTGGTTCAATGAACGTGGGATTACTGTGCTTGATTTGCCAGCAAACTCGCCTGACCTGAACCCCATAGAGAATCTATGGTGCATTGCCAAGAGAAAGATGAGAGACATGAGACCCAACAATGCAGTAGAGCTGAAGGCCGCTATTGAAGCATCCTGGTCTTCCATAACACCTCAGCAGTGCCACAGGCTGATAGCTTCCATGCCACACTGCATTGAAGCAGTAATTGCTGCAAAAGGGGCCTAAACCAAGTACTGAGTACATATGCATGCTTATACTTTTCAGAGGTCTGATATTGTTCTACGTACAATCCCTGTTTTATTGATTGCATGTAATTAGAGTTGAGCGAACACCTGGATGTTCGGGTTCGGTGGGTTCGGCCGAACTTTGGGAAAAAGTCCAGGTTCGGTACCGAACTTGACCCGAACTTTACCCCAAACGCCGAACCCCATTGAAGTCAATGGAGACCCGAACTTTTCGGCACAAAAATTACTGTAAAAAAGTCCTGGAAAGTGCTAGAGGACTGCAAAAGGAAGTAAAATGATTTTAGAACAATAATCTGTCCCTTACAGCAACAGCAGGAACCTGACCCTATAGAACTAGAAGATGATTTTAGAACAATAATCTGTCCCTCTAAGCAGTAGACTCTACCTAGTTCAGTCAGATCGTTCTGTAATGCAGGATGAGATGTTATTAGATCTGCAATCTGTCCCTAAAAGCAGTAGTAGTAGTAATCTCTACCTAGTCCTCAATCGGAACATTCTGTAATGCAGGATGAGATGTTATTATATCTGCAATCTGTCCCTCACAGCGCCAGCAGCATCCTCTCCCTACACTACCCAGTAGGGTTGCCACATCATCCCTTTAATCCAGGACACATATGAATTACACAGGTTCTGAGGCTAATTGAATTCAGATAAGGCACTAAGTGAGTTTAATTACCACCTTAATCAGCCACAGAACCTGTGTGATTACTATGTGTCCTGGATTAAAGGGATGATGTGGCAACCCTACTACCCAGAGAGCATGTGACATGCAGCACTAAGTGACTCCAGCTTATAAAGAGGCTGGGTCACATGATGCACTGGCCAATCACAGCCATGCCATAAGATTTCTTCACACCAAGCTGCTTACCTATTGCAGATTCAGTCTTCCCATCCTGGTGCAGGTCTACAATTTTGTTTCTGGTGTCCTTTTGACAGCTCTTTGGTCTTGGCCATAGTGGAGTTTGGAGTCTGACTGTTTGAGGTTGTGGACAGGTGTCTTTTATACTGATAATGAGTTCAAACAGGTGCCATTAATACAGGTAACGAGTGGAGGACAGAAGAGCCTCTTAAAGAAGAAGTTACAGGTCTGTGAGAGCCAGAAATCTTGTTTTTTTGTAGGTGACCAAATACTTATTTTCCACCATAATGTGCAAATAAGTTCTTTAAAAATCAGACATGTGATTTTCTGGATTTTTTTTTCTCATTCTGTCTCTCATAGTTGAAGTGTACCTATGATGAAAATTACAGGCCTCTCTCATCTTTTTAAGTGGGAGAACTTGCACAATTGGTGGCTGACTAAATACTTTTTTGCCCCACTGTATGTGTATGTAAGTGGGTGCATGCATGTGTGCGTGCGCTTATATATACACAATATGTGTGTGTTTTACATATGTATATGTATATATATATATATATATATATATATATATATATGTGTGTGTGTGTATGTGCTGATTTTTTTTACCACTTGTTCATAGTACCAGCAAGAAAATGTTGTTCCTCTGAAAAGCAACCCATGCTCAAATCGTTTTTCAGAGGCATTTGACAGCCGGTACAGAAGCAATATGTTGCCTCCTGACCACCTGTTTTAACCCTCAAATGCATCATCACTATGCTGCAACTGTGCAATGCCCACAATTGCAGAGTGGTTTCAGTGCATCCCCATTCACCTAGGGGTATACTTCAAGGGTGCCCTGACTAGAAAAACATTGAGAAACACTGGCATAGAGTAACCAATCTCTCCATTTTCCTCCTACAGTCACTGATTGCCTGCGGGAGGGAGAGGAGAGATTGGTTCCTTTAGATGCAGTCACCCACTTGCGACCGGGCCCTGGTGTTCCACCACCGGGCTCAGAGGAAAGGACCCCATACGGGGTTCAGGGGGGCCCTTCATGGTTTCTTGCATCGGGGCCCTGAAGGTTCTAGTTACGCCACTGATAAAAGACAAGGTTGAGAACTATACATATACAGTAAATACATCATATAAAGATGCATGGCTGTCACCCCAAAAATTCCCCTTACCTAAAGTGCGCGTGTAATTCATGCCGAAATGGTATCTCAAAAACATGGGACCCTCCCAAATATAAGGCAAAATTGAAAATCAAATCTGTGTAAAAGGTCATTGCATAATTAACCACTTGCTTACTGGGCACTTAAACCCCCCTCCTGCCCGGACCAATTTTCGTTTTTCAGCGCTGTCACTATTTAAATGACAATTGCACGGTCATGTGGCATTATACCCAAACAATATTGATGTCCTTTTTTTCCCCACAAATAGAGCTTTCTTTTGGTGGTATTTGATCACCTGTGCGGTTTTTATTTTTTGCGCTATAAACAAACAAAGAGTGACGATTTTGAAAAAAGAACAATATTTTTTACTTTTTGCTATAATAAATATCCAAAAATAAAAAATAAAAAAACAAATTTATTCATCAGTTTAGACCGATATATATTCTTCTACATATTTTTGGTAAAAAAAGAAAATCGCAATCGGCGTATATTGATTGGGTTGCGCAAAAGTTATAGCGCCTACAAACTATGGAAATTGGTTTATGGTGTTTTTATTTTTAATTTTTTTTTTTACTGGTAATGGTGGCGATCTGCGTTTTTTATCGGGACTGCGATATTGCGGCGGACATGTCGGACATTTTTGACACTTTTTTGGGACCAATGACATTTATACAGTGATCAGATCTAAAAATAGACACTGATTACTGTATAAATGTCATGGGCAGGGAAGTGGTTAACACTAAGGGGGCAGTGAAGGGGTTAAATGTGTTCCCTGAGTGTGTTCTAACTGTGGTGGGGCGGGGCTAACAGGAACATAACAGATGTAACTGATCCCGATCACAAGGATCAGTAGATCTGTCATGCTCCCCCTCACAGAGCAGGGAACTACCGTGTTTACATCGGTGGTTCCCTGTTCTGGCTCTCTGTGACCAGATCACGTGTCTCCGGTGAACATCGAGTCTGCACGCATGCGGCGGCGATGCACGCGTGCCCAGCATGAGCAAAAGGGGTGGACGTCTATTGACGGCCTCCCAGCAAAGCAGATCCGCGCTGTCAATCGGCTATAGCGCGGATCTGAAGAGGTTAATACGGGATGTTACAGCAAAGGATATCGTAAAAGGTTTGTTTTAAACACATTGGTTGGTCAACAACAGGGAAAAGGGGAGCAGGGGTATGAAAAATAACTAGGTTGTGTCAGGTGTTATGTGAAGCTCCTAGGGTGCTTAAAACCAGAATCTGTTATGACTGCAACGCTGCTCTTTTTGCTGTGTTGCAGTCATAACACATTCTGGTTTTAAGCACCCTAGGAGCTTCACATAACACCTGACACAACCTAGGTATTTTTTGCCTTTTATGTCTCATACCCCCGCTCCCTTTTTTCCTCTTGTTGACCAACAAACGTCTTTAAAACAAACCTTTTACGCTATCCTTTGCTGTAACATCCTGTATTAATTATGTAATGACCTTTTACACAGATTTGATTTTCATACAATTTTGCCCTATTTTTGGGAGGGTTCCATGGTTTTGGGACACCGTTACATCATGAATCGCACTTTAGGTAAGGGGAATTTTTGGGGTGACAGCCATGCATGTTTATATGATGTATTTACTGTACAAGGTGGGCCATTTATATGGATACACCGTAATAAAATGGGAATGGTTGGTGATATTAACTTCCTGTTTGTGGCACATTAGTATATGTGAGGGGGGAAACTTTTCAAGATGGGTGGTGACCATGGCGGCCATTTTGAGGTTGGCCATTTTGAATCCAACTTTTGTATTTTCAATAGGAAGAGGGTCATGTGCAAGAAAAACAATAGTGTGCTTGGTTTTAATGTAACTTTATTCTTTCATGAGTTATTTACAAGTTTCTGACCACTTATAAAATGTGTTCAATGTGCTGCCCATTGTGTTGGATTGTCAATGCAACCCTCTTCTCCCACTCTTCACACACTGATAGCAGCACCGCAGGAGAAATGCTAGTACAGGCTTCCAGTATCCTTAGTTTCAGGTGCTGCACATCTCGTATCTTCACAGCATAGACAATTGCCTTCAGATGACCCCAAAGATAAAAGTCTAAGGGGGTCAGATCGGGAGACCTTGGGGGCCATTCAACTGGCCCACGACGACCAATCCTCTTTCCAGGAAACTGTTCATCTAGGAATGCTCGGACCTGACACCCATAATGTGGTGGTGCACCATCTTGCTGGAACTATGATGTCGGTGATAGGGAATTGCTGGCCATCAAGTCGGCTTTGGAGAAATGGTGGTACCTCCTGGAAGGAGCAGCTCACCCGGTATTGGTTTTTACTGACCATAAAAACCATAAAAAAACCATATGCTGTGAAGATACGAGATATGCAGCACCTGAAACTACGGATACTGGAAGCCTGTGCTAGCATTTCTCCTGCGGTGTTGCTATCAGTGTGTGAAGAGTGGGAGAAGAGGGTTGCATTGACAATCCAGCACAATGGGCAGCACATTGAACACATTTTATAAGTGGTCAGAAACTTGTAAATAACTCATGAAAGAATAAAGTTATGTTAAAACCAAGCACACCATTGTTTTTCTTGTGAAATTCCCAATAAGTTTGATGTGTCACATGACCCTCTTCCTATTAAAAAAACAAAAGTTGGATTCAAAATGGCCAACTTCAAAATGGCCGCCGTGGTCACCACCCATCTTGAAAAGTTTCCCCCCTCACATATACTAATGTGCCACAAACAGGAAGTTAATATCACCAACCATTCCCATTTTATTAAGGTGTATCCATATAAATGGCCCACCCTGTATATTTATAGTTCTCAACCTTGTCTTTTATGATTAATTCTTCTTTGTAGTTTGGTGACACACGCTCTGTTTATGCTATACCTTCCTACATACTCTCCCAAGGAAGCGGTATAAAAGACCATGAAACATGTAGAGTTAAGACAGAGTTGGTATAGAATGTTTCCACAAGTATCACCTAAACCGTGATTTTGAGAGCCACGTTTATTTCTAAATGTGTTTTGTGTCACAAATTTGTATGTTTTCCCCCTTTTTATAAAGAATGTCTTGCATTTTGTATCAATAAAATTATTTTTTTATATATATTGTCTACTCCAAGTCATATGGTACAGTGAAATTCCATTTAGCCTCCTTTAAACCCAAATACTTCCACTTTAAGAAAAGCTTGCAGATTAGTCTTCAAAAAGGGCAAGTAAATAAAAAAAATCCTTCACTAGACTTTGGAGATATTTTTGAGGTTCACAGACTTCCCGTCAGGTTCGCTGAACATATAACTTATAACTGAACTTTTCCCAGTTCACTATCCCTTGTATCCACAAGCCCTGAAATGATTACATTAACTATAATGAGCATAACGTGAAGAAAGTAAAGAAAAACTCACTGCCTTAATTGATCATTTATATTTATTATTCACTTGCTAAATATATTATGATTTGATTATGAGACTCATCAGGGAAAATCTGCAAATTGCATTTACCCTCCTGAGTAATTAAACTTGAAAAAGAGCGAAATCTTAACCAATAAACCTGCAGCTAGAAAGCTGATAGATAATACTTTCAGGTTTTGCTGTTGTGTTTATGTTCAGATGATTGAATCCCCTTCAACTTAACTGGAAATAAAAATGATTGGTGTGCACACCCAGGATTAATGCATTTCCCTTGACAATTGAAGCTACCTTTATTTTATCATTAGAAATAGGTCCATAATTCACTGGATTTTGTGCTGAAGTCAAAGATAGGTTTAAATACTCCTCATATATCATTAGTCTAAAATTATAACTGCCACTTGAAAGTTTCAGACTGGTAAAGAAGTGTCTACAGGACACCTATTCCAGTCCGAAGTATATTTTAAGATTTAACAATACAAATAGCAATAAACTCCTGTAAGACCTGACATACCGTGCATCACATTTCATGTCCAAGTTACTGTAGTTACAAATTAAAGGACCTACATGCTCTCCAATCTCTAGGGCAAAGGCAATCCACAATACAGGGATGTGTTGTCTAAAGCAATAACTGACACTGCAACACTGTAATTGCTTTCACACCAAATTGATGCAGATGCCTATACTACTTAATATACAGGTATTTAGGTTATTTGCCAAATGCTAATGCTGCCTACACATAGCATTATGCAGAAGACCAGTACTGACCCGCTATCATCATATCTGATGAATGTGCATATACAATTTATTTGAAGAGGAACTTCACCCATGCATCTAAAAAAAATTATCCCCAACTATCACTTGAGTTTGATGAAAAGAGTGCAAGCTGACTAAGGGCTTGTTCACAGTCGACTACATTTCTAACGCTTAACAAACGCTCCTATAGCATTAGTATGGGCGTTAGACTCGCGTCAATGAGCTTTAGTATGAATGTTAGACTGGTGTTTACAAGCCTTAAAAATGCTCCCCAAATGCCCTATGTGCAGTTTTGAAGCATTTGATGAGCACTAAGGTGCTTTAAAACCGCTACACAAATGGGATATTACAGGAAATAAAACAAATTTTAACACCCCGCAACCGCACCGCAACTGCACTGCAAACGCCTGCCAGGTCATTTGTGAAGCATTACCATAGACTTAAAACGGTTGTCTACCCATTTAAAAAAAAAAAATTAAAGCCTGCAAGACAATAGCATAATGAGCTAGCTCATTATGAAATACTTACCTTGAAACGAAGATCCAACCGGGCTGCTCGGGAGCGGACATCTTCCCTCGGATCTTGCTTCCGGGTATGCGGCTCCGGCGCTGTGACTGGCCGGAGCCGTGAGACATCACTCCTGCGCATGCGCGCGGGATCCATCTTCCTAGCAAGGTCCGGCCTTTTGCCGGGCCTTTGCCGGGACATACACGGCGCATGCGCCGTAACGCTGCAGCATCTTGGAGAGGGAATATCTCCTAAACCGTACAGGTTTATGGGATATTCATTTTACCTACAGGTAAGCCTTATTATAGGCTTACCTGTAGGTAAAAGTACAAAAATTGGGTAGACAACCGCTTTAAATGGGAGGCATTGAAAGGCTTCAAATGCCTCCTGACTCGACATGAGGCTCAACTCAGATACCTCCTAACAGAGAACCGGACTTTATAGGCTCAATATTGGGAGACCACACAAAAAACATAAAAACAAACACAGTATATCCATCTGCATTCACATTGCAAAATAATTTTGTCCCAATCTCCGTCTCTGGGATTGGGTACATTGTGTTTTAACGCTGTAAATTTAACCACATTGGGATTATTTTTGTGTACCAAGCTAATATGTCTGCCTGTACAAAAATGTATTGTATCTACCATAATACATGTGATCTTTAATCCTACGCCAGAATTGGTGTTTTGCCTATATATCAATCACATCCCACACTCACAAAACATGATGTATACAATTCCTGCCGTCTGGCAATCCACATGATGTTTAATCTGATGTTGATTGCCCCAACACCGGTGCTGTCAATTCAACTCAATGTGCATATAAACATAAAGTCCAGATATTGTCTGACCTGTGCTCAATTTATAATTGCACGTGGTGTCTTACCCATGCTACACCTCCATACAGATTACACGTTCACTTTAGAGTCTGACCCATATATCACACAGATCGTATGTGCTTTATCCTATACCAATCAGTAGGAGGTATAGTATCTACACCACACAGATGGAATTCCTGGACCCAGGAAGTGGGTGTGTAGTTCCTTTTAATGGATCAAGCTCAAATCGGTGGCTGGAGGCAATACTCAAAGGAAAGAAAATATCACCAAGATATTTCAAAGGAATTTGACTGGCCTGCACAGAGTCCTGACCTCAACCTGATAGAACATCTTTGGGATGAATTAGAGTGGAGACTGTGAGGTAGGCCTTCTCGTCCACAGCAGTGCCTGGCCTCAAAAATGCGCTTCTGGAGAACCTTGTCGACAGCCTTCCCAGAAGAACTGAAGCTGTTATAGCTGCAAAGGGTGGGCCAATAAGGCTGGAATGTCATTAAAGTTCATATGTGTGTAAAGTCAGGCGTACCAATACCTTTGCTAATATAATGTATATACAGTGCCTTGAAAAATTATTCATATCCCTTGAAATTTTCCACATTTTGTCATGTTACAAACAAAAATGGAAATGGATTTTATATGATAGACCAACGCAAAGTGGCACATAATTGTGAAGTGGAAAGAAAACGATAAATGGTTTTCCAGATTTTTTTATGAATAAATATCTGAAAAGGGTGATGTGCATTTGTATTCAAGTTTTTTTGGATATGTCTCTTCCAGCTTTGCACATCTAGAGAGTGACATTTTTGCCCATTCTTTGTTGTAAAATAGCTCAAGTTCTGTCAGATTGGATGGAGAGCCTCTGTGAACAACAATTTTCAAGTCTTGCCACAGATTCTCAATTGGATTTAGGTGTGGACTCTGACTGGGCCATTCTAACACATGAATATGCTTTGATCTAAACCATTCCATTGTAGCTCTGGCTGTATGTTTAGGGTTGATGTCCTGCTGGAAGTTTTTTTTCTAAGATTGCTCTTTTATGTATTGGTATTTGTATCTGTATTTGGTTTTATCCATCTTCCCATCAACTCTTACCAGCTTCCCTGTCCCTGCTGAATAAAAGCATCCCCATAACATGATGCTGCCACCACCATGTTTCACAGTGGGGATGGTGTGTTCAGGGTGATGTGCAGAGTTTGTTTTCCACCACACATATCGTTTTGCTTTTAGGCCAAAAAGTAAAATTTTGGTCTCATCTGACCGGAGCACCTTCTTCCACATGATTTCTGTGTCCCCTACATGGCGTTTCCCAAACTACAAATGGGACTTCTTATGGTTTTCTTTCAACAATGGCTTTCTTCTTGTCACTCTTCCATAAAAGCTCATGACTAATAGTTGTGATGAGGTCAGATTCTCCCACCTGAGCTGTGGATCTCTGCAGCTCCTCCAGAGTTACCATGGGCCTCTTGGCTGCTTCTCTGATTAATGCTTTAATTCCCTGACCTGTCAGTTTAGGTGGATGGCCATGTCTTGGTAGGTTTGCAGTTGTGCCATACTCTTTCCATTTTTGGATGATGGATTGAACAGTGCTCCGTGAGATGTTCAAAGCTTGGGATTTTTTTTATAATCTAACCCTGCTTTAAACTTCTCCACAACTTTATTCCTGACCTGTCTGATGTGTTCCTTGGCCTTCATGATGCTGTTTGTTGACTAAGGTCCTCTAACAAAACTCTGAGGGCTTCACAGAACAGCTGTATTTATACTGAGATTAAATTGCACACAAGTGGACTCTATTTACAAATTAGGTGACTTCTGATGGCAATTTTTTCCACTAGATTTTAGTTAGGGGTATCAGAGTACAGGGGGCTGAATACAAATGCACGCCACACTTTTCAGATATTTATTTGTAAAAAAAATTGGAAACCATTTATCATTTTCCCTCCACTTCACAATTATGTGCACTTTGTGCTGGTCTAGCACATAAAATCCTAATAAAATACATTTATGTTTTTGGTTGTAGCATGACAAAAGGTGGAACATTTCAAGGGGTATGAACACTTTTTCAAGGCCCTATATATATATATATATATATATATATATACACATACACACACACACCTACTTTTAGGGCCCCTTTTACACATGCTGTCAGTTTGTCCGTTTTTTATTCATCCGTTGACGTATAAAAAACGGACATCCATGCATCTTTATGGAAAAACTGATGTAAATGGATGATCATCCATTTACATCAGTTTACATCCACACCCGTTATCATCCGATCCTTTCACACGTGCAGAGTCTTTATTAGACTTTATTTCTGTTATTTTATATGCAGATACTTAACAGACCTAAGCCCTCATACACACAGGCGTATTGTAATGCCATGTTTTTGGGCGTTTTTTGCAGCTCTCCATGTTATTCAATGGCCCTATAAAAACGCAGATGTTTTTGAGCAGGAGAGGGCGTTGGCATTAGTGAGCTGTAACTAGAACGCGGGACCAGTGCGTTCTGAAGCTGCAGCGTCATGGCGTTTTTGACACCGAGCCGGCAAAACGCTCAATAACGTTGCTTAACGTTGTATACACAGCGTTAAGCCTTGTCAGGCGTTCTATTCAAAATCAATGGTTCCCTATGGGAGCCCATTGATTTGAAAAGAAGCCGCACCAGAAGTCGGATCACGATGATCCGACTTGCGGCGCGACTTGTGTGCCAGGTGCCTTAAAGGGAAACCCCACGCAAAAAAAATTGCGTGGGGTTCCCCCTCAAGAGCATACCAGGCTCTTCGATCTAGCATGGATTTTAAGGGGATCCCCCATGCCGAAAAAAACGGCGTAGGGTCCCCCCCAAAATCCATACCAGACCCTTATCCGAGTACGCAGCCTGGCCAGCCAGGAAAGGGGGTGGGGACGAGCGAGCGGCCCCACTCCTCCTGGACCGTACCAGGCCGCATGCCCTCAACATGGGGGAGTATGGGTGCTTTGGGGCAGGGGGGGCGCTGCGCCCCCCACCCCAAAGCACCTTGTCCCCATGTTGATGGGGACAAAAGCCTCTTCCCGACAACCCTGGCCGTTGGTTGTCGGGGTCTGCGGGCGGGGGCTTATCGGAATCTGGAAGCCCCCTTTAATAAAGGGGCCCCCAGATTCCGGGCCCTCCACCCTATGTAAATGAGTATGGGGTACATCATACCCCTACCCATTTACCTGGGGGGAAAAAAAGTGTACAAAAAAAACCACTACACAGCTTTTTAAAATATTTTATTAAATCAGCTCCGGCATCTTCTCCCCTCTCTTCTCCCTCGTCTTCTTTCTTCGGCTCTTTTGCGGGTCTTCTGTCTTCTGAGGGGTCTTCTGAGGGGTCTTCTGCTCTTTTGCCGCTGTCTCCCCGGCTAGCTTCTCCTGCCGCTGCTGCTTCTTCTTCTTCTCCTCCTTCTTCTTCTTCTGGAGATGTTGACTCGTCGCTCTCTTCAACTCGAATGCCAGGTCCGTGCTACTCGGTTGCCTTATATTGGCATGGGGTGGGGCCACACAATGACGTCATCATGAGCCACATCCTGTCACATCCTGGGGTGGGGCTGTGATGTGATGGCCCGCCCCAGGATGTGACATCATGAGGACGGGGCTCATGATGACATCATCGTGTGGCCCCGCCCCATGCAAATATAAGCCAACCGCGCAGCACGGACCCGGCATTCGAGTGGAAGAGAGCGACGAGTCAACATCTCCAGAAGAAGGAGGAGGAGAAGAAGAAGCAGCGGCGGGAGAAGCTAGCCGGAGAGACAGTGGCAAAAGAGCAGAAGACCCCGCAGAAGACCCCTCAGAAGACAGAAGACCCCACAAAAGAGCCGAAGAAAGAAGACAAGGGAGAAGAGAGGGGAGAAGATGCTGGAGCTGATTTAATAAAATATTTTAAAAAGCTGTGTAGTGGTTTTTTTTGTACACTTTTTTTCCGCCAGGTAAATGGGTAGGGGTACGATGTACCCCATACTCATTTACATAGGGTGGGGGACCCGGCATCTGAGGGCCCCTTTATTAAAGGGGGCTTCCAGATTCCGATAAGCCCCTGCCTGCAGACCCCGACAACCAACGGCCAGGGTTGTCGGGAAGAGGCACTTGTCCCCATCAACATGGGGACAAGGTGCTTTGGGGTGGGGGGGCGCAGCGCCCCCCCACCCCAAAGCACCCATACTCCCCATGTTGAGGGCATGCTGCCTGGTACGCCCCAGGAGGGGGGGCACTCGCTCATCCCCACCCCCTTTCCTGGCCGGCCAGGCTGCGTGCTCGGATAAGGGTCTGGTATGGATTTTGGGGGGGACCCTACGCCATTTTTTTCGGCGTGGGGGATCCCCTTAAAATCCATGCTAGATCGAAAAGCCTGGTATGCTCTTGAGGGGGAACCCCTCGCAAATTTTTTGCGGGGGTTTCCCTTTAAGACCCCTGGCACACAAGTCGCGCCGCAAGTCATATGACCATGATTCGACTTCTGGTGTGGCTTCTATTCAAATCAATGGGCTCCCATAGGGAACCATTGATTTTGAATAGAGGCAGAAAACACCGCTGAAAGCTAGCGTGAAAAAACGTGCATTGACGTCAATGCAAAACGCTGAGAAAAACGGCAGTTTTTTCCCTGACGTCAGGCCCGGCGTTTTGCTTATTTTTTTGCAAACGCCCATGTGTATGAGGCCTTATAGATACACTTACCTCTCTATATGAGTTATTTTTTTTATTTTTTTACTGCTGTTTTAGTCTCTGTCCACAAGATGGCAGCACCAGCTATGGATAAAAAAGTCTGCATTGATATTTTATCTGCTGTCCACAAGATGGCAGCACCAGCTATGGACTAGGTGTAGTACAATTACGGATACCCTTATTCTGAGGATAGCTTGATGACGTTATGACCGGAAGTGACCTCACCGGCAGTACAGTGTCAAGGGTCACCTGGCAAAATCTCATACAAAGATTGAAATTCAGCCGGGCAGCTAGCCCTGATGAAACCTAGGGCTTGTAGGTAAAACTCATTGGCTATTTGTGCCTGCGTTCGCCCGCTGATATCTGCCAGCCAGGGCTCAACTTCCATCTGAAGCCCCTAGTCACCAGCCACGAACCGGAAGTGAACCACAGAAACCGGAAGTGGATGGCCGGATGGCCAGTCAGCTCCAAGCAAGGTTCCACTGTCTAGTCACCTCCATCTATGGCCCTAAGAGTCTGAGATGACAGTCACCAAGAGTGACTCTTCATGGACTCAGCATGCTAGAAACTCCAGACTTGAGGCACCGATGCAGGACTTCTCACATATGAGTTCCTATATTTCCCTGTGACTGTGTTATCTCATACGGTGATAGGCTGTGGTGTACCCTTTGAGCCTTTATTACCTCTATGCCCCCTGTCTTTTTCTATATGAAACTGCAAAGTGGAGGTATATCTGCATGAGTATCTGCAGTATCAACTGAATCTCTCCACTGTGTATCTGCATACTTCCCTAAAGGGAGAAACGATCAGACTACATGAGGCTTCTATAAAAGTTTGGTGTTAACCCTGTGATTTAACATTCATCCTACTTACCTACTTTCAAGGCTAAGGGACACATGAACTGTATGCCTGCACGGATCTGGTTCTGTTCCAGTACAGCTTATGTTTTGTTCATGACCCCACCTCTGATGCATTATGTCAGTGTTGCGGTGGCTTCAATTGTAGACACATATGGTAACTGAAGGTCCTATAGGTACATACTGACACTTAAAATGAGGTGGCGTATGTCAAGGTTTCCCAGATTACCCTTGGTCTTCATTAATCTTTTCAATGCCATTTGCTGTCATTTTGCCCCTGAATGTTCTGTTTGATATACAAGCACGCTGCCAGAGGTGTATTATTTATTGCACGCTCAATCTGACGGGCCTGTTACAAGCACGCCGGGATACTTCCGGTCCTTGCTATTCAGATCTATTGAATCCTCTTGGAACCAAATACACTTAGTCCCACCAGCACTAAGAGGGTGGTCCTGTCGGGTGGTAATCAAATGTACATATCAGGGACTGGCACATAAGACCAATAGTGAGATTGGATGTCCCTTTTGGAGCATAACACTTTTTTTGAGTGGATGCCATTAGGGTTTCCCAAGACTCCCTCGGTGTCCGTATTTCTTATTATTTCAAATAGGTTTTTATTGAGTTTCAAAGCATAGAGAAAAACATACAACAGTTGCGAGTTATGTCATATACAGCATGTAATGCACTCTCTATAGCGACAATATGACTACAAACACATTCGTACAATGTGAGTACCACCAATCCTGGTAAAATATTCAGTGCTATAGGGTACTGTACAGTCTGGTCAAATACCAGTGTGGCGTTCCCATCCAGGGCACCCCGTCGGGATCAAGCTGTGCCCTGGAGGCTACTCCACTCCCAACATTAAGCACAGGGATTAATTATCAAACCAAATGAAACGTGAGAGCTGCTACTAGGTAGCCCATCATCAGATCCTGCTGACACCGTGGTTAGATAGGAAGAAATGAGGGGTAGAGAAAGGGGGGGGAGGGGGGGCAGTCACTGAGACAGGAATCCGTCATCCTTGCTATCTTTCAACTGAACACTTGGGGTGCAGCAACCAGGGCTCCCACCTCCTAAAGACATCAGTTGTTAGGTTGGTGATGGCCATTATCTTCTCCATTAGTGTCCATATTTCTATACACCAACCCATACTTCCGCATTGAGGGTTTTGACTGACATGCTGTGCACCACTGGCTGTGTGTATATGGCTGAGCTCGCGAGCTAACATTTTTAATTCACAACTTTGTCATTTTATGTCAAGTATCTTTTTTGTTGCACTGTATTTATGTTTCATGACCTCACTTTTTGATATTGTTCCAATAAAGTATTTTTCAGATCAATAACCGCAGATAGCTCCCTCTCCAGTGTATGCTTTTCAGTCCATTGGAGGTAAGGACACCTTTTTCTTGGGGACCCTTTCCCCCCTACCTAGTTGTGTGCAGTATTCACATGTCCATTTGGGAGCTCCACCTTGAACTGGTGAGATGGTATATCTGAAACCAAGCTGACCCATCCCTGATTTAGGTTAGCTAATATCTGCCTTTTTATTCTTTTCCTTTTTGTTAGTATATCCATCCGTTGATCCCTACTGAGCCGGCAGATGATAGGTCAGTCTCCGCTCTCCTCTATGGTGGAATGGATGAAAACGGACCGCCTGTCCGTGTTCATCTGATCTGATCCGCCAAACGGATGGAAAATAGGGTTTCCATCCATCTGGATTAAGCGGATCACAGCGGACATGTCACCGATGACATCCGTCACTCCATAAAGGAGAATGGAGTGTCCGTTCAGGTCCGCCTGAAAAACTGACAGGCGGAACTGTCGTGTGAAAGAGCCCTAAAAACAAATCTGACGAAAAACGGATGTCAGTTTTTCATCCTTTTTTGCATTGGTAGTGGATGTAAAAAAAAGAAGACAAAACTGATGAAAAACTGATGAGCACTTCATCCATTTTGACTGAACTGATGAAATGAACTGTCCACATGAACTGTCCACATGTGTGAAAGGGGCCTTATGTAAACAAACAATTTAATGTATTAAAACATTTTTAACCACATCAGTACCGGGCACAAAAACCCCCTTCCTGTCCAGGCCATTTTTCAGCTTTCAGCGCTATCATACTTTGAATGACAATTACTCAGTCATGCAACACTGTACCCATATGAAATTTGCGTCCTTTTTTTCACACAAATAGAGCTTTCTTTTGGTGGTATTTAATAACTAGGGTTTTTTTTATTTTATGTGCTATAAATAAATAAAGATTGAAAATTTTGTGAAAAAATTTTTCTTTTTTTCTTGGTTTCTTTCATAAAATTTAGCATTTAGTAATTTTTCTTTGTAAATTTTGGCCAACATTTATACTGCTACCTATCTTTGGTAAAAATAACCCAAATAAGTGTATATTATTTGGTTCTTGTGTAAGTTATAGAGTCTACAAGCTATGGTGCCAATCATTGAAAATTGATCACACCTGATCACACCTGATATACTGATGGCCTATCTCATTTCTTGAGACTCTAACAAGCAAGGAAAGTACAAATACCCCCCAAATTACTCCTTTTTGGAAAGTAGACATTCCAATGTATTTAGTAAGAGGCATGGTGAATTTTTTGAAGTTGTAATTTTTTCCCACAATTCTTTGCAAAATGAAGATTTTTTTTTTCTTTTCTTTTTTTTTCCACAAAATTGTCATTGTAACAGGTTATTTCTCACACACAGCATATGCATACCCCAAATTACACCCCAAAACAAATTCTTCTGCTCCTCCTGAGTATGGCAATATGTCTAGGGACATAAATTACACATCTAATGTCATGATGACCTATCACATTTTGAAGGCCCTGGAGCACCAGGACAATGGAATTGCCCACAAAAATGACCCCATTCTGGAAAGCAAACACCCCAATGAATAATCTATGAGGCATAATGAGTCTTTTGAACGGTTCATTTTTTCCAGTAGTTTTTGGAAAATGTGGGGAAAAAATGAAAACACATTTTTTTTACACAAAGTTGTCCATTTATGAGATATTTCCAACACATAGCATGTACAAGCATAAATTACACATCTCATTTCTCAATCCCCTATTACACTTTTGAAGGTCCTGGAGCACCAGGACAATGAAATTGCCCACAAAATTACCCCATTTTGGAAAGAAAACACCCCATCGTATAATCTATGAGGCATAATGAGTCTATTGAACATGTAATTTTTTCCCAGTAGTTTTTGGAAAATGTGTGGAAAAAATGAAAACGCATTTTTTTTTTACACAAAGTTGTCCATTTATATGATATTTCCAACACATAGCATGTACATAGCAAAAATGACACCCCAAAATAGATTCTACTACTCCCCCCGAGTATGGCGATACCACATGTGTAAGACTTTTACACAGTCTGGCCACATACAGAGGCCCAACATTGAAGTAGCACCTTCAGGCATTCTATGAGCATAAATTACACATCTCATTTCTCAACCCCCTACCTATTACACTTTTGAAGGTCCTGGAGCACCAGGACAATGGAATTGCCCACAAAATGACCCCATTCTGGAAAGCAAACACCCCAACATATAATCTATGATGCATACTGAGTCTTTTGAATATGTCATTTTTTTCCAGTAGTTTTTGAAAAATGTGGGAAAAAAATGAAAACGCTTTTATTTTTACACAAAGTTGTCCATTTATATGATATTTCCAACACATAGCATGTACATAGCAAAAATAACACCCCAAAATACATTCTGCTACTCCTCCTGAGTATGGCGATGCCAAATGTGTGAGACTTTTACAGCGGATGTTTACTCATGGGTGTGACGGTCACTGTCAGGTGATTGGCGATGGTCACTGATGGGTGTCTGGTGGTGGTCACTGATGGGTGACGGGTGACTGGCGGTGGTCACTGATGGGTGACGGGTGTCTGGCGGTGGTCACTGATGGGTGACGGGTGTCTGGTGGTGGTCATTGATGGGTGATGGGTGTCTGGTGGTGGTCACTGATGGGTGACGGATGACTGGTGGTGGTCACTGATGGATGATGGGTGACTGATGGTGGTCACTAATGGGTGACTGGTGGTGGTCACTGATGGGTGATGGGTGACTGGCTGTGGTCACTGATAGGTGACTGGCTGTGGTCACTGATGGGTGCCCGGTGTATGGTGGTGGTCACTGATGGGTGCCGGGTGTCTGGTGGTGGTTACTGATGGGTGATGGGTGTCTGGTAGTGGTCACTGATGGGTGACGGGCAACTGGTGGAGGTTACTAATGGGTGACAGGTGACTGGCGGTGGTCACTGATAGGTGATGGATGACTGGCGGTGGTCACTGATGGGTGCCGGGTGTCTGGTGGTGGTCACTGATGGGTGACTGGTGGTGGTCACTGATGGGTGACTGGCGGTAGTCACTGATGGGTGCCTTGTGTCTGGTGGTGGTCACTGATGGGTGACGGGTGTCCGGCGGTGGTCACTGATGGGTGACCGGTGTCTGGCGGTGATCACTAATGTGTGACAGGTGACTAGCGGTGGTCACTGATGCGTGACAGGCGACTGGCCACGGGTGACTGGCGGTGGTCACTGATGGGTGACAGGCCACGATCAGTGATGGGTGACAGGTGACAGGTCACGGTCAGTGTTGGGTGACAGGCCACGGTCACTGATGTGTGTCGGTTGACTCACCACGTTAACTGATGGGTGACGGGTGACACGCCACGGTCACTGACGGGTGACACACCACAGTCACCGATGGGTGACGGGTGACGCGCCCCGGTCACTGACGGGTGACACGCCACGGTCACTGACGGGTGACGGGTGACACGCCACAGTCACTGACGGGTGACACACCATGGTAACTGACGGGTGACACACCACGGTCACTGATGGGTGACACGCCATGGTCACTGACAGGTGACACACCATGGTCACTGATGGGTGTCGGGTGACACGCCACAGTCACTGACGGTTGATGGGTGACATGCCACGGTCACTCACGGGTGACACGCCACAGTCACTGATGGGTGACGGGTGACGCGGTCACTGACGGGTGACACGTCACGGTCACTGACAGGTGATGGGTGACAGGTGATGGGTGACACGCCACAGTCACTGACGGGTGACACGCCATGGTCACTGACAGGTGACACGCCACGGTCACTGACAGGTGATGGGTGATGGGTGACACGCCACGGTCACTGACGGGTGACACGCCATGGTCACTGACAGGTGACACACCACGGTCACTGATGGGTGACGGGTGACAGGCCACGGTCAGTGATGGGTGACGGCTAACAGCCCACGGTCGCTGATGGGTGATGGGCGACATGCTACGGTGACTGATGGGTGATGGTTGACAGGCCACGGTTGCTGATGGGTGATGGGTGACACGCCACGGTCGGTGACGGGTGACAGGCCACGGTCACTGACGGGTGACAGGTGACGGGTGACAGGTGCACTTTTTGATGACAGTCTGATGACAGGTGCACTTTATGATGACAGGTACACTTTATGGTGGCATATGGAGTGACTGTTGGGTGACAGGTGCATTGGGGGGCAGGGGAGATGTGACAGTGTGTGTTTTTACTTTACAGAAAAACTTTTTTTACTGGAAACTGTGTGAGGAGAGAAGAGCTGGTAACAGTGAGTTACCGATCTGTTTACATTGGATGTGATTGGCTATGAAGTAGATCACAGCCGATCACAAGGTAACAGCTGCCGGCTGGCGGTTGATACCAGTGTCGGTGACAGGCAGTGTTCCCCGGGAACACGCCACCACCGACGCGCATGCGCAGCGCGCTCCCGATCGCGCGCACGCGCCGTTCGAATGGGGGAAGTGCCTTTTGTGATCGGCCGTGATGATCACATGTTAAACAGCCATTGCCAATGGCTGTTCACCCCCGTCGGTGACGCGGTGTGTCCTGGGGACACACTGACACCGACAGAGCTGGGATGCGCGCGCCCAGTTGCGCGCAATCTTGGCTTAAAGGGACAACGTCATATGACGTCGTCCCAGAACGAGAGCCTCACCTTGCCGCCGTTGTTTGATGCTGGGCGGTAGGCAAGCGGTTAATATGTAAATGTAAACAAACACTTTTTAAATCAAAAATGCGGTGAGGACAGCCAGTCCGTGGGCAGTGTGCGGTGAGGACAGCCAGTCAGTGAGCAGTGTGCGGTGAGGACAGCCAGTCCATGGGCAGTGTGCGGTGAGGACAGCCAGTCAGTGAGCAGTGTGCGGTGAGGACAGCCAGTCCGTGAGCAGTGTGCGGTGAGGACAGCCAGTCCGTGGGCAGTGTGCGGTGAGGACAGCCAGTCAGTGAGCAGTGTGCGGTGAGGACAGCCAGTCCGTGAGCAGTGTGCGGTGAGGACAGCCAGTCCATGGGCAGTGTGCGGTGAGGACAGTCAGTCTGTGGACAGTGTGCGGTGAGGACAGCCAGTCCGCGGGCAGTGTGTGGTGAAGACAGCCAGTCTGTGGGCAGTGTGCGGCAAGGACAGCCAGTCCGTGGGCAGTGTGCAGTGAGGACAGGCAGTGGACAGTGTGCAGTGAGGATAGCCAGTCAGTGAGCAGTGTGCAGTGAGCACAGCCAGT
>BLSH010002567.1:463338-482935 GCA_018402905.1 Glandirana rugosa
GTGTGACGAGTGACTGACCGATAGGAGTGACGTGTGACAGGTGACGGACTGTGCGGCAAGGACAGCCAGTCCGTGGGCAGTGTGCAGTGAGGACAGGCAGTGGACAGTGTGCAGTGAGGATAGCCAGTCAGTGAGCAGTGTGCAGTGAGCACAGCCAGTCAGTGGGCAGTGTGCGGTGAGGGCAGCCAGTCTGTGGGCAGTGTGCGGTGAGGACAGCCAGTCAGTGAGTAGTGTGCAGTGAAGACAGCCAGTCTATGGGCAGTGTGCGGTGAGGACAGCCAGTCAGCGAGCAGTGTGCAGTGAGGACAGCCAGTCAGTGGGCAGTGTGCAGTGAGGACAGCCAGTCAGTGAGTAGTGTGCAGTGAGGACAGCCAGTCTATGGGCAGTGTGCAATGAGGACAGCCAGTCTGTGGGCAGTGTGCGTTGAGGACAGCCAGTCAATGAGTAGTGTGCAGTGAGGACAGCGAGTCAGTGAGTAGTGTGTGGTGAGGACAGCCAGTCCGTGGTAGAGTTGCCATCTCATCCCTTTAAACCTGAACACATATGAATTTCACAGGTTCTGAGGCTAATTTAATGCAGATGAGGCATCAAGTGAGTATATTTTACTACCTTAATCAGAAAGAGAACCTGTGTAATTCATATGTGTTCGGGTTTAAAGGGATGAGGTGGCAACCCTAGTCCGTGGGCAGTATTTAGTGGGAGGGATGGGAGAAGTTCTCCCGATGTTTGTGTGCAGTGTAAGGCTTGAAGCAGCACAGATGGAGCATGGATGGAACTCCTGCAGTGATAAAGGTAGACCTCCCCTTTCAGCCACTTACCCCATTACTGGAAGTAAAAGACCCCGGGCTGCCATCTTTGCTCCACCTCCTTCCTATTTTCAGCTGCCCGATCAGCCATAGCAGCCACATGTGAGTGTGCAGAAGGGAGAGTTTGGCCACACCCCCGCCCACCACCTCCTCAGCCTGGGGAGATACTGCACAGCTGAGAGTTCCCACCGGCTGCAAGCCTTAGCATGTTGTGTGCAGGGCATCAGAGGAACGCTGCAGCCGAGGTAGAAAGTCAAAGGCAGACCTTACCGACCTGGTGACAGAGATGGTCGCAGAGATGAGGGTGAACCCAAGCTAGGTTTGCCACCTCATCCCTTTAAACCCAAACACATATGAATTACACAGCTTCTGAGGCTAATTTAATGCAGATGAGGCACAAAGTGAGTTTAATTACCAAGTTAATCAGCCACAGAACCTGTGTAATTAATAGGTGTTCGGTTTTAAAGGGATGAGATGGCAACCCTAACCCAAGCACCCCCCTAGATTGGCACATCCGACACACCCCCTGCACACGCGTATGGTAGCACTTCTTTCTAATGCTATAACCAGGAGGTGTGAAGCTTACTCTAGTGTTTGGCAGATTGTGTCTAGGGATAGGGTTGAGTACTTTCTCCTGTAGTGTTTGTCAGTGACGCTGGCAATGCAGTTTATAGCACCTATTACCTTGATGTAAGCAACTTTTTTTTTTTTTCAATTTCAAAATTTTGCAGACATGGCGTAAACATATAGGGGCAATCTGTAACACCTTTTTTAATCTTCTGCTTGTATTTGAACAGGTGACATATACTACTCAGTGATTTTCTTTTAGCTGTTGTCACAGTAAAGGAGCGTTTTGTGTCTGCCACAGATGTAATAGTGGCAAGGAAGTCAAAATATAAATTATTCCTTTTGTTGAATATGATACCACTCTCGAAAGCCTGAACTACAAAATTATTCTGTTAGCCAAAGAAAGGTACCATCTATATTTTCTCTTTCCTATTATTATCCTTAAAGTGGTAGTAAACCCTCCTATCATTTTCAGTCAAGGAAGCAGCCATCTTAGCCTCTGTTTAATCTACAACTGCCATGATGCTGCACATGTGATCAGCTATGACGCCAGCCATTGGATGGTTTGACAGTTTGGTTTAGAGCACAACCAATGGGAGTGTTACGTTTCCGGCACATGCCGGAAATGTAACTGGTTTTTAAATTGTTAAATGGATTGGTTTACTACCGCTTTAACATACTTTTACCTGATCAAAGCACTTGCATGAAAGAAACACGCCTAATTATGTATACATTGTAATAGCATATTTTACTCTTTTTTTTTAGAGGAATATGAACAGTTAGAACCAAGTTTTACCATTATCTGTCGCCAACTGGGTAATTCCCCTCTCTCTTTGTGTAAGGAAAAATCTCCCACGAGGGTACATAGATAGCTGTAAGTATTTGGCAGAGGTTTTAACCCTTACCCACTCCACCCAGAGCCAAATGAATCTTGGTCGGAGATGGGCTTTACCATAAGTGTCATCCTCCACAGCCATTTATATGAATTTATGTGTATTGATACATTTTTCTTCTTAGTAAGTCTATTTTTTGTATTTCCTCCATCTTGTATTTGTCAAAGTTTATTGTAGTTATCAAAAATAATGTGTTTAAAATTCACTACCAAAAAAAAAAAAAAAGCACCAAAACAAACTTCATACTGCTACCGAGCCCAGTAAAGTAATATGTGAGTATAATATATCAATACAACCCCCCATCCAAATCACATTCCTAGAAACAGATACCACGATATATAAATAATACCTTATCCCTGTGTCTTTCAACCTTATTTCAGTCAAGGAACCCTTTAAAATTATGGACAATCTTGAGGCACACCATGCTAAAATGTAAAAAACTAAACGAATAGTTTTACATAATGCGGTAACATCCATACAAGCAGGACACCCAACATTAGAGTTGATTTTTTTCTTCCAAAGCAAATATCCCTTTGCACACTCAGGGCTGGTGCAAGGATTTTTGACACCCTAGGCAAAACCTAATTTTGCCGCCCCCTTTGGCTCCGCCCCTTACTCTACCCCCTTTGCCTTCTGAGATTTTTGCAGTGCCTCTCTACCTATTTTCTCACTTCCTCATGCCAGCTGTAGTCCGCAGGTATATGGACAGGTTGGGGTACTATATGGACAGCCTGGGGTAGTATATGGACAGGCTGGAGTAGTATATAGACAGGGGCTGGGCGCCCTGGGCAGCAGTGCGCCCTAGGCGGCCGCCTACTCCGCCTAGTGGTAGAGTCGGCCCTGTGCACACTGGCACTGACTAATATCTCAGTGTTTCTCTTCTCCCTCGGTTTCCCGCCCTCACTCAGCTAATGTGACCCCAATACTAATGGAGTGGGGATGTAGAGGGGCAAACAGGATGCTGTGCAGGCACTCAACGTCCTCCTCCTATAATTAGGGATGTTCAACTGGACTTGTTCAATAAGGTTGGTGCTATTTCACCTCTCATCCAAGTGGCTTATTTAGTTAAAATAAGTATTGGTATTAAAATAAGTATTGGAACAAACCCCAGCATTTATAGCCACATGGGAAACTCGGTCACATTCCTCCAGTTACCATGTTGACATGTACTTTGCCAAGGTTCACTGTCCAGGAACATGATTGGATGTGTGAAAGTTTGTGAAACCATCCCCATATGCCAGCAGCTTTATGTGATTATCTGAGAAGCCTGCATATGTGATAAACCTTATCACACATGCAGGCTCTGTAATATGCTTGACAATGCTGCACATTGACCATGTTTAAAGAAAGCTTGTACTGAAATAAATTATGGTACTGTACTGAAGGAGATTTTTCTGAGATCCCCGTAGGAGCTTCTGATAATTTGTGCATATGTGAATGCTTTATGTAAACAAACATTATGCACAGAACTTTTAATATAGTTGATGTGTTCACTAGCAAAATATGTACTGATTTGTTAAGTTTGTACCATACAGTGTATGGAGCTCAGTAGTCTGGGGAATGTACAGAGTGTACATAGTGAACAGTTTATAAGTTATTACAATGGTAGTCAGTGGAGAAGCAAGTCAGTGCAATGACGGAGTGGAGTGTGTAAGTACACTGACAGTCAGAGAAGACATACATAGAGAAGTGAGAGTAAAGCACTCACTGTGACTTCTTAGGGTTTAAAACAACCATGGGATTTATGAATTGCATTAATTTATACAGTAATGACATATTTCTCAACAATCTAATCTGATGTTCCTACAGTCTATAGCAGTGGTTCTCAACCCTGTCCTCAAGTACCCCCAACAGGCCATGTTTTGGGAATTTCTATTAGATAAAATAGCTGTCCAAAATACCAAGCCCTTGACTCTGATTTAAAGCACCTGTACAAGATAAAGGAATACCTGCAAACATGGTCCGTTGGGGGTACTTGAGGACAGGGTTGAGAACCATTGGTCTAAACGACATATATTCTAGGGCCAGTTATGGACAGAAATTTGTTAGCCTCAACATTGACTAACCTATAACGAAGTGCATTGTCCTTCAAATTCATGCTTAGCCTTCACAACAGATTAAATTATATCTTGCTATAGTTGCTTCTACCTAAACTTTCCTAATGTAAAGTTTCACTAAGCTCTACAGCTTGTAAATGAAACTAAACCAAAATTTATATATATTGCAGCTTACCAATCCTTTGATGTAATGAATGCACTAGTTTCCTCTGATTAGGCTCCCCCCCCTCCTTTATTTCCACCTGGAGGTCTGGACAGCAATACACTTCATATCTTAGGTGTGGCTATACTCTCTCTCTCTCACTGTATCTATGGAGGATTACAGTAGTCAACCTTGGATGGGGACATTTTCAACTTATGGAGAGGGCAGCGTTAGATGAATTAGTAGATGTAGATGGACTTTATATAGGTGAATAACAAATTAGAGTCTAACTCCAGCTAACTCTTCTTAAAACTGAGCTCCAGGCATGGTTTATATTGGGTAGTTACACTGGTCCAGCTTGGACCAAAACAAGCATACATTTTCCACACGTGTCAGACTATAGTGAAAGCACAGTACTACTGTAAAGGTTGGTGCTACTACAGTGAACACCACAATCCTCTGCTAAGCGACTGCTCTTTTCCATAGTGCCCACAGAGGGCTTACTTCCCTTGCCAACATCTTCTTCCTGGTTTCTTCTGTTTGCTGGACTGCGGCTGTCTTTATTGACCAAAGCAGAATGACATTAGCCTTCCCAGCACACATGCACTGTGCCTGAATATAAACAGAGCCGGATTTGAGCAGCTCAGTGTACATTCCACAGAAGACCCAGAGCGGGCAGGTACAGTTTTATTTTATTGCAGAAGGGACATTGCATGTCTCTTCTGCAGGGGTCAAGTCCTGGGAAAAAAGTGTGGGAACTCATCCAAGATCCCTTCCCCCCACCACCACCACTACTACTACCACATTGTGCATCAAGCCCAACTGGAAGAGACGTTCCATCTCTAATGAGCGATCAGTGAGATACACTGTATGGTGGCATTTAAATTATCAGGACTCATATCCTATATCAGGCGATAGCACAGCCTCACCATTGCCCATCAATGCAGCCTCATCAGGGCTCATCAATACAGCCTCACCAGTGCCCATCAATGCAGCCTGATCAGTGCCCATCAAATGCACGCTCACCAGTGCCCATCAGCTCAGCCTCACCAGTGCCCATCAATACAGCCTGATCAGTGCCCATCAAATGCAGCCTCACCAGTGCCCATCAGCTCAGCCTCACCAGTGCCCATCAGATGCAGCCTCACCAGTGTCCTTCAATGCAGCCTCACCAGTGCCCATCAATGCAGCCTGACCAGTGCCCATTCATGCAGCCTGGTCAGTGCCCATCAATGCAGCCTGATCAATGCCCATCTATTCTGCCTCATCAGTGCCCATCAATGCAGCCTCACTTGTGCCCATCAATGCAGCCTCACCAGTGCCCATCAGCTCAGCCTCACCAATGCCCATCAATGCAGCCTGGTCAGTGCCCATCAATGCAGCCTGATCAGTGCATATCCACTCAGCCTCACCAGTGCCCATCAATGCAGCCTAGCTTGTGCCTATCAATGCAGCCTCACCAGTGCCCATCAGCTCAGCCTCACCAGTGCCCATCAGTGCAGCCTGAACAGTGCCCATCAGCTCAGCCTCAACAGTGCACATCAATGCAGCCTCATCAGTGCCCATCAATGCAGCCTCACCTGTGCCCATCAGTGCAGCCTCACCAGTGCCCATCAGCTCAGCCTCACCTGTGCCCATCAATACAGCCCGGTCAGTGCCCATCAGCTCAGCCTCATCAGTGCCCATCAATACAGCCTCACCTGTGCCCATCAATACAGCCTCACCAGTGCCCTCACCAGCAGCAGGGCCCCCCTCAGATGAGTCACTGGGCACCACCAGCTGGGCAACTAGGGCTGCAGGAAACTGGGGGGGGGGGTGAGGTAGAGCAGGCGGGGACTCACAATCCTGTCCACTAATAAGCTAACCCCCCACGCTGTGCAGATCTTTAGAAAAAACTTTTCCGGGTCCCTTGTGTTCAGCTGGCACAGAGGGACAGAAAGCTGACTATTTCTTCTTTTTCAGCTCTAGGCAGATTAATCTGCAGCAGAGCGCTACACAGTGATAGCCGGCCTGTGCTATATCATTACATTGGAGCTGGCCAGGAGCGCTGCAGCGGATTTAATCCGCCTAAAGCCGAAAAAGAAAAAATAGTCCGCTTTCTGTTCCCCGGCGCCAGCTGAACACAGGGGACCCAGAAAAGTATTTTTCTAAAGAGCTGCACAGCGGGGGATTAGCTTATTAGTGGACAGGATTGGGAGTCCCTGCCCGCTGTACCACACCCCCCCCCCCCCCCCTTTGTAAGCCATTGCCAGTCCTGCGGGACGCGGCTGCTACCGGGGACGGTGTTCCTGCTGTGGAAAAAGTGCAGGAACTCCGTTCCCATGCTTTCCCGCAGGACTCAAGCCCTGCTCTTCTGCAATAAGGACACTGCTTGCTAGCAGACCTTATATCTGGGCCTTTAGTTCCACTTTAGTTCAATTGACAGACTGTATCACAAATATCATTTTTAATTTTGCCCATAGTTAAACTTTAAGATTACCAATCCAGAAGGATGTAAATTCTAGTCAGAGCTTCTATAAACTGTCCCACAAAATTAAAAAGTTAAAATTAAAAAGTTTATAAATTTTACCTTAAAAACATTCACATTCAATGTAATTAAAACTTCCTGTTATTACCATGATACAATTCAAATACATAAGTTCTTTTCTTACTTTCCATGTACAGCTACAACATTGTATATAAAGTTCAAGTATAACAAGAATGACAACCACATTTGCTAAGAGGTGATACGTTAGAAAACAATAACATGCTGATTTCCTGATTTGCTGAGTGACATGCTTTCTGTGAACAAATCATAATTTCCTAAGTAAATTAGTTAGCATTATTGTTATTTTACCAGATATAAGAGAGATTACACAGAGAGGCGCTTTACCCCCTCTGTGTATTCCCGCAAAAAAAAAAGTGCCTGCGCCATTTTCAAAACACAGCCACAGGGAAATCGCATGGTGCTTCTTGTAGAATGTTTTCAACATATAGTATTAGACTATTGTCTGCATTGGTTGAATGTTCTTTAACTATTCTGGTTAAATGTTCTTAAGGTTTTTTTCTCCTTAGGGTCGAAATTTGGGGAATGGTACATTCCCCTTGTGAAAGGCAACAGATACAAACTGACATTTCACAAATATTACAAACATTGCAGATATAAATTGTGGCATTTGTGGGAGTGTTGCGACATTTACACAGCAATATTTTCATTCTTTCACACACAAGGGTTCATTTTCACAGACTCCGCTTGTTCATTGGGGATCGATCCGTTGATCCCCGCTGAGCCGGCGGATGACAGCTCCGTCTCTGCTCACTGTGCAGAGATGGACCTGTCCGAGCTCCGCTCTCCTCTATGGGGGATTGGATGAAAACGGATCCATCTGTCCGTTTTCATCCGATCCGATCCGCCAGACGGATGGAAAATAGAGTTCCCATCCATCTAGATTTAACGGAGCAGATCGGATGTTAGTGGACATGTCAACGCTGACATGGAGCGTCCGTTCAGGTCCGTCTGAAAAACGGACAGGCGGACCTGAACAGTCAGTCCACATGTTTGAAAGAGCCTTAAGTCTACCTAACTCTATGGAATTGAGTTTTGTCAGTATCACTTCAGGGGACATTTTCAGTCACTCCTGACAGACAGACAATTTTCCATATACAAAAGACTGGAGCTGGTATTAACCACTTCAAGTCCAGACACTTTCACTTTCCTTCTATTAAAGTCCAATTTTCAGCTTTTCACACTTTGAGCGACAATTACAGTGCCTTGAAAAAGTATTCATACCCCTTGAAATTTTTCACATTTTGTCATGTTACAACCAAAAACTTAAATATATTTTATTGGGATTTTATGTGATAGACCAACACAAAGTGGCACATAATTGTGAAGTGGAAGGAAAATGATAAATGGTTTTCAAATTTTTTTACAAATAAATATCTGAAAAGTGTGGCATGCATTTGTATTCAGCGCTCCTGAGTCAATAATTTGTAGAACCACCTGTCTTTTTTGGGTATGCCTCTACCAGTTTTGCACATCTAGAGAGTGAAATTTTTGCCCATTCTTCTTTGCAAAATAGCTCAAGCTTTGTCAGATTAGATGGAGAACGTCTGTGAGCAGCAATTTTAAAGTCTTGCCACAGATTTTCAATTGGATTTAGGTCTGGCCTTTGAGTGGGCTTTTCCAACACATGAATATGGTTTGATCTAAATCATTCCATTGTAGCTCTGTAATGGATGTAATTAATGGTCATAGTAAAATGCCTATTTCAACGGTGTCACATGCATGCTTTATACACATGTATGCTATTAGCCTATTATATACATATATTCCTTACTCAGACATGCTCGTCAGATTGATTACTTTCATACTTACTTGGTTTGCTACTAACAAATAATAAGAGAAGAAACAGATGATTTCTAAGATGGCGCCTTCGCGAAGAAACCGCACCCAAGACAGAAGGTTATCATATCCTGGAAGAATCTTATACTCACATAGATACATCCAAACATGAACTTATATGTTCTTTTTGCTTAACTCGGCGAGTTTATGCTTTGGCTGAATACCAACACTTACAATTTAAAATTTACTATGGAATGTGACCTTGCCACGGTGACCTTTTTGGACGTTCAGATCCATAAGGATCCTGATGGCAGGATTAGCACGGACCTTTACCGCAAGTCCACAGCGGCGAATACTATTTTACATGCAAAAAGCTCACATCCACAGTTCCTCAAAAACAGTATCCCTTATGGACAATATTTACGTTTGAAAAGCAACTGCAGCGACCATCAGGTCTTTTTGAGACAAGCCGAATCCCTTAGACAAAGGCTACTTAAAAGGGGATACAGTCACAAATGCTTGAAGAAAGCGTTCAATAAAACTAAAAATAGATCCCGGGAATCCCTGCTATTTTCTCGTCCGAAAAGTAGTGAACAAGAACCTACACGCATTATTACTCAGTTTACAGCCGAGTCGAGTCAAATTAGAAGTATTTTGGACCAACACTGGCACCTTCTTCTTGATGATCCGGTGGTCAGTAAATATGTGCCTCCCAGACCCATGGTCACATATAGACGGGCTAAAAATCTCCGTGATCACCTGACTTATAGCCATTTGGCTACCCCCAGGGAATCGATACCCTGGGTGAAACCTCGAAGAAAAATGTGGGCAATGTAACTTCTGTACTTGGATATGGCAAGCTAAAAATGTACTCCTCCCAAATGGCACCCGTTGGACTCCGAAACACTTGGTAGACTGTAAAACCATCGGAGTGGTCTACTATATGGAATGCCGCTGTCAGGCCTTCTATGTAGGTAAGACCAAGCGTCCCTTTTTTAATAGAATTCGAGACTACGTATACAAAATTTCCAATGGAAAATTGGAATCTGCCATTAGTCGCCATGTCGGCCTTTATCACAATTATGATCTGGATCAAATTAGATTCTTTGCACTGGAACATGTCGAAGCCCCCCCTCGTGGAGGTAGCATCGACAAACGCCTCTTACAATTGGAAACAAAATGGATTTTCCAATTGGAGGCTACCAAAGCACCTTTCCTCTAAAACCACCATAGGTCATGTCGTATATTAATGAATTATGTATATTTTGTGATCCAGAATAATTTATATATATGATTAGAAGGTACTCCTTCAAGAAACACTCCATATATATGTTGGCCCTGTCTCTTTTCCCTGTCATAATATATTATATGTTCCTTTTTCTGGGGGTCTTATATTACGTCCTGGGGTCCCGGGTCTGCCGTTCAACAATGTGCATTCTATATGCATGGCTGTTATTGGTTATCAGTACATTAGCTTTAGTGGCCCAAATGTACATAGCACCCCCGGTTGATGCCGCCAGGAGTTGTATTGCTGTGTTACATTGGGTCTCTTTTTACATTTACATATATGTGTTTTCCTTCCTCGTCGAATGCTCCTTAGTAACAGACGACGTAGGGGGGCGTTTGGACTTCCTATCCATACTTCTTATGGAATGGTGCCATATGGTGAAGCGTTACATTACACTACTGTTAACCGTGGTGGGATGGGGAGGCACCTATATGGAGCTGTCCCTTTCTGGATTGGCCTACCCCCTTCCTCCCCTTTTTCCTTTTTTTTTTTTTTTTTTTTTTTATAGGAGGAAATAGGCAATTTTCCAACTGGTTGCCTCCAGCAGGACTTCCTCCTAGCCATCGCCGTCCCACCACTTGGCGCCCCTCGTTTTGGATATGACCCCCTCCCATTGGATAATAGGGGTTTACGGGGACTGCCTAATAACGCCTGGTGCACGGGTTACACAGAGGAGGTGAGGTCTGCCACTCATGGTGACTGATTGACTATCCCTGCACCAGTGCTATTAAAGTGCATCGGGATGCGGGGATAGGTAGTTTAATTCTTTAAGCACCGGAAGTGGTTGCCCGATGCACATATGGGTTAATATCCATGGGGAGGTTTCCTGTGTCTATCACAGAGACCCGTGGTGATAACCTCTGGACACCCGGATGTTAATGCGGGTTTCCTGTGTGTCACTTCCGGTGCGCCTAGCGTTTGGTTTTGGCGCCAAAACACAGACTATTTAAACCCATTACACAAGTGCACATGGCAAGGATGCTGTGTGAGGAGATGGGACGTTTTACATCAGAGGCCATTAAGGTAATTTTGGACTACCTAGATGACTTTTCAAATATAGTCTGATGTGCTGTCTGTTATAGGCTGTCACTGGCCACATCTCTATCAGCCTTTGCTTTTCCTGTAGACACCTCCACCTCAGCGATACATTGCAGAGACTATAGTACTCTACTTTCAACGTATCAATTGGGACATCCTACCTTCTATTACATTCATGCGTCTCCCTACAATGGGTAGGTGACATCCTTGGGGTGTTAGCGTTTTTTTACCTATCACCAATATATTATACATTTTATAATTTTCTATTATCTTTTTATCTGGGTCTGTCCATCTTACCTATTATGTCCCTCTCCTGCTTTTGGGCTTTATAAGACAGATACATGAGATACAAAATATTAATGTATTCCTTTTATGACCATTAGATGTCGCCTGCGGGTAGTCGCACCACCTACTTTCCCAGCGCACCAATGTGTTGTTGTATGGCTTTACCTGGACACGCCTCATAGGACGTTCTCCGGCTCACCCCAGAAGGACTACATTTTTATAATTTTTTATAATTTTCTTGTTTTTCCCTCTTGAGTTTGAAGTAGGGACTAGCTACGAAAAGTTAATTTTGATATGCCTTTTGAATACCTACATAATTTCAGAAATAAGGACAGGCGAGTCATATCATTATATGGAGTGTTTCCCTTCAATTTTCAATCCCAAGGTAATTGCAACTCTTGTTGTTAGATTCTATATATGCAATCTGTATGTATATTATTCTATCTTTGTTATTATTTTTTTATTCCACCTTATTGTTGGTTGAATAGTATGTTTGTCTAACTTGACGTAATGATCAGACTTATATAAATTGTAAATTCATCCCGGAAGCGGGACTTTATTTGTGGAATATCTGTCATAATGTATATTTCTACGTTTTACCGGACTATTTTCTATCTACTTAGGATATGTATACCCTTATGGGTTTTGTATCTATGCTTCCCCTGAAGAAGCCTAACTGGCGAAACGCGTAGGGAAAGAGACACATATCCTCCACCTTCAACAACCAGTCATCAGAGCCACACCACGTCCTCTCTACTGACTGGGAGTATTCAGACCCTATGGGTCATGTTATGTCAAGTTCGGTCTATCATGATTTACACTTATATGTTTGTTTTCTTCGCCTTTTATAGGTGATTTTATGATGTATATGTTACCAATTTATTAAACTTTGTTATACATAGAATATTCTATGTCTACATCTGATCATTCAGAGAGGGTTTCTCAGTACCAGCAAAGTCCCATCCTTTTTGCTATGCTCTTTGAGAGGGTTTCCTCCCCCTTTTGAGAGTAAGATTATTTCTTTAGTTTCTTTAGGGATGTGGTACTGACCTTGGCAGTAGCTGATAATAATTGTTTTCTTCTTTTTGCTTAATGTTCATTTGTGTTACGTCTATCAGGCATTTCCTGCAACGTCTAGCAAACTCTTTATAAGCTTAAAAAGAGGAACAAATAAAGCAGAAATATCTTGACTCTGAACTCGTATCGGCGTCTGTGATTTCTCTCGTGTGTACACACATTGCATTGTAATTAGGCCAGGAACAGATATAATTCTGACGGTACTGATCCGTGTCCAAAACAGCTTTGGCTGTATGTTTAGGGTTGTTGTCCGGCTGGAAGGTGAACCTCCGCCCCAGTCTCAAGTCTTTTGCAGACTCTGACAGGTTTTCTACTAAGATTGCCCTGCATTTGGCTCCATCCATCTTCTTATCAGTTCTGACCAGCTTCCCTGTCCCTGCTAAAGAAAAGTATCCCCACCGCATGATGCTACCACCACCATGTTTCACAGCGGGGATGGTGTGTTCAGGGTGATGTGCAGTGCTAGTTTTCTGACACACATAGTGTTTTGCTTTTAGGCCAAAAAGTAAAATTTTGGTCTCATCTGACCAGAGCACCTTCTTCCACATGTTTGCTGTGTTCCCCACATGACTTCTCGCAAACTGGACTTCTTATGGCTTTCTTTCAACAATGGCTTTCTTTTTCCCACTCTTCCATAAAGGCCAGATTTGTGGAGTGCAGAACTAATAGTTGTCCTGTGGACAGATTCCCCCACCTGAGCTGTGGATCTCTGTAGCCCCTTCAGAGTTACCATGGACCTCTTGGCTGCTTCTTTGATTAATGCTGTCCTTGTCTGGCCTGTCCGTTTAGGTGGATGGCCATGTCTTGGTAGGTTTGCAGTTGTGCCATGCTCTTTCCATTTTCGGATGATGGATTGAACAGTGCTCCATGCAATGTTCAAAGCTTGGGATATTGTTTTATAACCTAACCCTGCTTTAAACTTCATTCTTCTACTCTACTTGATTGATTCACAGCACACGACACTGGTCGGATTCATAACCGCTATTCAGTCCAATAGCGGCTTTTGAATCCACCCACTGGTGTGCATTGTCAGTCAAAAGTAAAGCGGACCTCATGGGTAACTAATTTCTCAGTTCTTCAGCAGCCTCCATCTACCGAATGACATATAATTTCCTAAATATGGGCATTGCCATATTTGGGTAATGTCATCACCTGTATCCCCATTTATGTTTTGCCTTTGGCCAGGGAATCTCCCAGCTGACAGCTACATAGGGCTGGGCATACAGCAATGTGCAGGAAGCTGTTGCATTCATGACAAGTCCCTACCACAGGGATGGCCTGCTCAAAGCCAGTCTTAATTATTGCCAGTTTTCTAATTTGAGTACTAGTAGTAATTCTATAAGATTTTGCCATAGTGATTGATTCTTAAAATAGAGGTAGTAATAACTACCTGAATTTGGTGCACATGTCAGTAATGTTACCAAGATTGGAAAAAATGCTTGCATGAATTAGGCCCATGTAGTTCTTTGGGGAACTACTGCCAAAATCTGTCATTAGGGCTATTTTTAATTTCACTGAATGTCTTATCGGGACAAAAAGAGAGACAGTCAAGTGCAAGAGATGCTGCATTGGGAATAAAAAAAAATAGTATTGTATAATTCAGAAGTAATAGGGGCTGTAAGTTTTATCTCAGCAGGACAGTCAAATGTTCTTGTGAACGATGAAGTGGAGGTTGAATGCAGCCTCAAGAATTTTAGTTACAGCAGGATACAAAGAGGACAGAAGTGTTAATGTTGATAATGAGGACAAAGTTACTGCAGCCAGCGTTAACAAGTTTAGAAATCAGCTAATTTTAGATATGTAACTAATTTTCATTTTGGATCTATAGTTTATTGTCTTAGGCTTTTGAGCAATAGAAGCTAAGCCCAAGGGCAGAAGAGAAAAAAAAGCTAAATTTTAACTTCTAAACTTGGCATTTTAAAATTTTAAATGGCAAATACTATTCGTCTTTTACACTACCTAATTTATTCTTTTAAGATTATAAACTTAACTTCCTGTGAGGTTTTTTTTTTTAATTTTCCTATATGTAAAAATATATTTTTGCATTATTATAATTACATTTTCTTGGCTAATTTTGCACTTTCTTGTACAAGTAAAACTAACAGTGAAATAAATATTGACAAAGTAATTTTTTTAGTGATGGAAAAATAAACATCATTAGTGGTGTAGATAGGTTGTAATATGTCTGCCTTTGTAAGTCAGAGGCTGGCCCAGACTGGGGGGAAAGGGTTAAGATATCTGTGCTCAGTTCCCAGGCTTTTTCGTCCCAGCTAGCCCACGTGTGGTATAAAAAGGGGGCCGGGTGAGGTCCAGAACTCTCAGCACGGCTCGCGGTCTTGACCCACACTTTGAAGGGGGACTACTGTGCCTTGTAGTCCGTCAGAGGCACTGGGGTTCCGGAGGACATCCAAGCATGGGAAGCGCCACAATGGACTATTATCTTGCAGAGGTATGCCTGGGCAGCCATATAGCTATAGTTAGGGTTAGGGATTGGAGATTGTTCATATTTGACTATAATGTTAAAGTATCTTCAGTAAAGTTGCATCAACTATTCTAAGTCTGGTCTGAAGTTATTAAAGTGGTGCATGCTGGTTCTGGCTTGTCTAAAGAACCAGGGTCTGTAAAGCACAAAGGGGCATGAAGTAACATCACTAAAAATTTGTTAAATTGGCAAGACAAGAAAGAGGAGTGTATCTTTCAAGTTTTTCTCTTCTGTCAAGATTTGTTACTTAATGAATGGTCATTGGCAAATTGTTGTACTATTTTGCGAAAAATTAATAAAGTCTTTATAGACCCCCGGAAAGAGATTCTTTGTAATCACTCAACGGTATCCATTAAGATCAGGAAAAAAATAGAAAAAGACTCTGATGGTGTAGTATTTGACTAAACCACTTTAATAAAAAAAAAAAAAGGTTAAAAGTACTCACAAAACCAATGTTTAAAACAAAATAAAATATAGCTAAGGCTCCGTTCTTACCAGTGCGACTCAAAAGTCATGCGATTTCCAGTGCAACTTTGCAGTGTGACTTTCATGCAACTTATTACACTCTATGGCATTCAAGTTGCAAGAAAGTCACATCAAAGTAGTGCGGGAACCATAACTACAGTCGCAGTAATTAGAACGGTGGCCATTGAAATACATCGTTTCAACTAGTCATGTGACTTAACATGACACAAGTCGAATGACAAGTTACAATAGTGAGAACGGAGCCTGAATCTCTAATCTTTGTAGCAATTGCCAAATAGTGTCAAATATGTTTCATACCATAGCATGTTATCTTTTAGTGCGGTACCACACTGTGTTGTTTACAAAGTCTAACATAATGTCAACACAGAGTGCACATAAGCACTTTACAGCCACATCCCCACATCCTAGAAATAAGGCAGTTGTTATGATTGAATAAAAATGGCCATAACCATGAGCCATAACTCAGAGGCAATAGCCATACATGTGGCACAGTGGCTGTACAGTATGTAAGCAACTTGATTGTACAAAGAAGATACAGATATGATAGGTTTTAACATGAAAAAAATGTGAATTATGTCAGACAAGAAGCAAAAAAATTGCATAGACACACTGCACATCATGTGTTAGCATTATTTGAATAGGAGGAGTTGAAGGTTTAACATTAGATAAAGAATATGTGTTATAGAAAAAAGGCTGAAATGTTACACAGCCAGTACTGAATCAGTTGGAGTAGGCCGCATTTTGAAGGTGACAGCATATAGTTTTGCAGCCTACAATTCCACATTTAAGTCTTTATATTTCACATGAAAAAGGTGGAATAATTCAATAATTCCATGGTCAATAAATAGGTACTTTTGGGAGGCGGCATTTTGAATAGCAGGGTCAACAATACGCTTGCAATTAAAAAAAGAACAAAAAAAAAAACCTTTAAAGTGTATTTATTTCCCAGAAAACAAGACAGCAAATTATTGTACTGACTCCCTACACATTTATGAAACACAGTTTAACTGTATACATTTTGATTTGGAGAGACATCAGGCAGCTTGTAATCAGAACACCAACATTAACATGCATATTTAACCTGCAGCAAATATGAGCAATAGCAGAAACATTATGGGTCACGCCTTGACAGTGTTGGAGAAGCATAATACACTGCAAACTTGGAGGTGTAATGCATGAATGACTCTGCATAAGACATTTCACAAAATTGGGAGCTCAGAAACAACTGAATAAAAATTAAAAGAGAAGTATGACAAAAGCTTGTTTGGCCATACTTCTCAAGTGGGTCTCAGGAGTGTACTTACTTTTGCACTCCTGAGACCCAGAATCAGCTGACAGTGGGCTAAAGTCCACTGTTGGCTGATGTCACAGACCCGCTCCGGTTTCTAAGAGGATACCATCAATAATGTCAGGATCCATCCAGATTCCTGACCGGCAGCTAGGTCAGCCTCTGAATGAGCTGCTGAGAGACTGAGCCAGCCACTCCTGCCCCCTCCCCTACCCAGCACACAAAGGGAAAATGGAGGGGCAGAGCAGAGAGCGGTGACTGACAGGCATTACTCTCTGTTCAGAGCAGCACCAAGAACGTGACCACTGATCACTCAGTTCTCAAGCCTAGAGGTGGAGGAGCACAGCAGCAGCATCAGACCGATGATGCAAAAGGTAAGTAAGTATGTATGTTTATTTATTTATTTTTTTAATAATCCCGCATTTCTTCCTAAAGTGTAGCACGTTGACAATACCAAAGAACTGGACTAGAGCTGTATTGTAGAAGCCACATGCTTTTAAAATTTGGGGTACCTTGCTAGGAGGGAACCTGTGGCAAAGCACCTGTTCAGCATGTTGATGAAGACAAGGGCCTTCTCCCCACAACCCTAGCCTGGTGGCTGTGGGAGTCTGCGGGTGGAGGGCTCACCATAATTTTGAAGCCCCCTTTAACAATAAGGGGTCCCCAAGATACCACCCCCCATATAACATACATAGTATCCATTCATTCACAAAAACAATGCACAGTAAAAAAAAAAAGCACACACACCATTTTGACAAGTCTTTTATCCCATCATGTACATCCTTTGTCAATCATGTCATCCAGCAATATACTGTAGATGCACATCAATCGTGATGTAAGTCGAAAAAAAACAGCACTTCACCTTCAAACGTGATCTTACCCTGATGACTACTCACCTGCTTCTGACATCTCTGGCAAATGACTACTGAAATATATTTAGGGGCAAAGGGGCAGGGTCCCCTGGGTGACATCATTGACAATATCTGAACATGAGCAGATTTGATCAATGACGTCACTGGGAGTCCCAATGAAATATAGGTTAATTATAAACATTCAGCTTGCTTCCAAATTCTATTTTTCACCTGTCAGATCGCTGAACTTGCATGGCTAGCTCTCAGCACCTATCAAGCAGCCTTCCTACCCATCATGTCCTCACTAGCTCAATCTGCATGCCTTGGTCTGCATATGATACACATCCCAACATCCTTCCCAGCCACACAGTGTATAATTAATCATTTCAGTAGTAGCAATGACTTCAGTGGAGGTCATCATTATTTTGAGGTTTCCTGGACAGATAGGCAGCACCCCTGTTGGTCTCTTGAGTAATCTGGTGCTGATCCGCCTGTTGCCTGTCAACTGCAGTGGGATTTGTAAGTCTATAACCTGGAAGTACTCAGAACTAAGTGCTTCAAGGTTAATGCAGTACAGAGATCTGTGAACAGGAGTTCACTGGGCTTCATCACTCTCTATACTGGACCCCAGGATAAATTGACTGGTGTTTTGCCTCTTTAAAATATATCTACATTTTTAGAGAATAATTTAAAGTATAACTATTGAAATCTTTCCATAACACTGTATGTATTGCTCCTATTATGCATTGATTAACAGCACTGCCAATGACTTGGTTGAACTAGATGGACTTGGGTCTTTATCAACCTAAATATGTAACTTTGTGGATTTTTTGGATGAAATAATTTTTCTGATCTTAAAATAAAGTAAAATATTCAAGTTAGTGACCAACAAAAAAAATTTTTTTTTTGATTTTTATGTTGGGAAAGACAATCAGATTTCTGCGATTTCATGACAACTAATGAGCTATTTTACATACCTGTATTAAGTGGTGCAACAAAACCAAGGATTTTCTTTTTTGCAGGAATTAAGGCTTTCATAGGATACTTGCATAATCAACAGAGGATGTTTCTAATCTCTTTGCAACAAAATGATTATCTTCAAGTAAAGATGCATATCACCTAAGGGTTTGGATTTTACATAGAGAAGATCATTTCAGCAACATCACAGGTTTTGTGCTGTAGGCTGAGGACCATAATAAAGATACACAGCATAATTGTGCATGTTTTCTGCTGTGCGATGCTACTTGAGGTAAAAAAGCTAAAGTAACATTTATAGTAAGTACAGCTGTGAAATATTTAAATTTCCTTTACAATGCAGCAAGCTACTGCAAATAATAACTATGTTTTTGTTTTTTTAATGCAAAAGATGAACTCTTTACATAATTTAACCACTTCAGCTCTGGTACTTTTATATTTCTTATGGACCAAAGCAGTTTTTATATAGCCACTATAAGACTGTAATACAGGGGTCCTCAAACTTTTTAAACAGGGGGGCAGTTCACTGTCCCTCAGACCGTTAGAGAACCGGATTATAGTTTAAAAACTATGAACAAATTCCTATGCACACTGCACATATCTTATTTTGAAGTGAAAAAAAAACAGGAACAAATACAATATTTAAAATGAAGAACAAGTAAAGTTAAATCAACAAACTTACCAGTATTTCAATGGGAACTATGGGCCTGCTTTTGGCTAATGAGATGGTCAATGTCTGGTTCCATATTTGTCACTGCTAGTCGTAACAAGTGATGCAAGTGTGCATCAGTTAGTCTAGATCTGGAAAAGCTATCAAAGCAAAAAACATGGGGCTTTGAGTGAGGCCTATAAATATAGCCAATAAAGTGCGACCTGTGTGCATGATATCAATATATGAATGTTTATTAATGCCATATTATAATAATAGTAGTAATATATCCCAATCATGGTCCATGTAAGATATAACAAAACTGTCATAAGATTCAATATAACTAATTAATAAGAAATGCATATATATATACAATGGGTACAATTCGT
>BLSH010002567.1:491258-513779 GCA_018402905.1 Glandirana rugosa
TCGACGTAAATGTTCAATAATCTCTACTCGCTTGAAGATCTTCAGGCCCAAGACGACCAAGCCGGCTTGAAACCCTGTTTCAGGCCCAAGCCCAGGCCTGTCTTGGGCTTGAAATAGGGCCTGGGGCTTGGGGTAACTTTACCATTTCCTTCCTTTTGCAGACCTCTAGGACTCTCCAGGACTATTTTACAGCCATTTTTGTGCCTAAAAGTCTGTGTCCCCATTGATTTCAATGGGGTTCGGGGTCCGGGATAAAGTTCGGGTTCTGTCCGGACCCGAACCCGGACTTTGTCCCAAAGTTCGGCCGAACCAGCAGAACCCGGACTTCTAGAAGTTCGCTCATCTCTAATAACTTGTAAATGCAGCTTTACCCAGGATTCACAGCAATCATTTGTGGCTAAGCATAATGGGCAGGAGAGTTTTTGTCTGCCTCTTTAAGGCAGTTCTAACACACTCTTCAGGCCATAGTGTTGGCGTTTGCAGACTGGAAGAGGATTTTCTATATCTCAGACTGGATTTCTGGTGCTCCTCTGAAGCATATTCCTGTTGGTGGGACAGGCTGGGCTCCTTAGCCGAAGGAGAGGCCTGTAGCACCTGAATACACTCTTTTAGTAGCAAAATACCTATCTGACCTGATGAGCCTTACCAAAAGGAACTGGGTGGATCTTTGTTATGCAGTGAGCTCATACTGCAACACTGACATTTAGTCAAGCATAATAATAATGCAGCATTGAGACATAAGAAAGGGCATATCTATCGGCTAGTTAGCAGGAAATAGCCCTTAATGCAGGGTTTGTGGCTATGGGCATTCTGGCATGCAATCCAAGCCTGTGAATGTCCTATCCATATCCATATCTACAGAGTCTTTAAAGCCATGTTCCTCAACTTTTCTGCCTGCCTCCAGCTCCTGGAAACCTTTTCACCTTTCCCATTTCCAAGATGGCTTCCAGGCAGTCTTGCCCAACAGGCCTAGCGCATTATCTTTGATAGAGCCTTTATTTAAAAAGTTAAAAACATACTCACAAATGAGCTGTTAATATAAAGCATTCCAAGCATATGTGGAGTCCTGCCAATTCATGGACACGTCATATACGGCTGGTTCTCAAACTGCAAAGGCTAACGCGTTTCAAGGTTTTAACCTCTTCTTTAGAGCCTCTTCAGGCTCTGAAGAAGAGGTTAAAACCTTGAAACGCGTTAGCCTTTGCGGTGTGAGAACCAGCCGTATATGACGTGTCCATGAATGGAATGCTTTATATTAACAGCTCGTTTGTGAGTATGTTTTTAACTTTTTAAATAAAGGCTCTATCAAATATAATGCGCTAGGCCAGGGCGCCATTGTCCCTTTGTTTTTGCTACAGTGCCTTTGGACTATCCCCGGTTCATCAGTGGCAGCAAGGCAGCTCATTATCCAAAGTGCCTTTTTAAACATCCATAGGGGGAGTACTTACCCAAAACAAAGATGACCCCCATGTGAGCTCTATCCACTGCACATGTTCAGCATAATGCATCATTCCCTTAAATGTAGACACTTAGCTTCTCCTTCTACACTGGCCACTAGAATACACACTGGAACACAATGCAGCTTCAGCACATCTGAGAGAAAATGTATCACACAACTTTTGAGGACATTAAAAAATTAATTCCAAAAAATGAGAAAGCATACTTGTCTTGGACATGCGGTGTCACGGTTCCAAAGATCCAATCACTTCTGGGAGGCAGGCAGACAACTATAGCTCTTCTGAGGAACATAGCCCTGGCTGTACTGCTGTATGCAGGGCTAGTTAGCACCCAATTTTTCACCCCAAATAATCCACAGAAGGGGTTCCATGCTTTATCAGAGCCTTTAACAGCATCCCAAGGTCAGGGATTTCACTACAGGATAGACATGTGCAGAGCGAAAAAATTAGTTTAGTTTAGTTTAATTTCGATAGATTATTAACATAAATCCGTTTAGTTAGATTTGTTTCATTAGTTTAATGCGTTTTCGGAATTTGTTTCATTTATTCATTTTCGAATCGATTCAAAAGGTTTTTGAATCAATTTCGAATAGTTTTCGAATTTGAAAAGATTTCAAATTTGAATAGTTTTCAAATTCGAATGGTTTTCAAATTCGAATAGTTTTCAAATTTGAACAGTTTTCAAATTTGAATAGTTTTCCAATTTCCAAGGAGAATAGGGTGGAGTGGAAAGAGGAGAAATAGAATGGAAAAAGACAGAATACAAAAGAAGGGAATATAACAGAAAATGAAAGAATATAACGTGGTGGAATGGAACAGAGCTGGTTTACTCTGTTGCATTCTATTCTGTGGTTTTCTGTTATATTCTTTTCTAGTCTATTGTTTTTTTCTGTTCTATTCCTTTGTTTTCTATTCTACTTTGTTCTCTTGGAAATCTATTCAAATTCGAGGACTTTTCGAATTTGAAAACTATTTGAATTTGAAAACTTTTTGAATTTGAAAACTATTCAAATTCAAATAGTATTCAAAAACGTTTCAAAAATGATTCAAATTTCGTCCAATTTTTTTTTCGTTATTTGAATTAGTTTAAATGGGGTACTATTGTAATTCGAAAACTTGGATACATCCAAATTTCAGAAAAATGAAAATTTGTTCGGAATGAAACTAAACACACATGTAAACTACAGGAGAGGCTGAACCTGCATGGAAACCACCAAAGGTAGCAGGTAAGAGTTTCTTCTCTTCACACTGGCTGTGAGTTCTGTGAGGACAAAATAGGGAATGGGCTGTTGTGTGGGCTTTAACTCTTTATAGCTTTGCACTGGTCCTGTGGGTGGAAGTAGGCAGGGCTACTACCACATGCATGCTGCCATGTTGGCGCCAGGAAAATAGTTTTCACATTACATTTACAAAATACATGCTTACCATGCAGTTCCCAATTTCTTGCATTCTTCTGAACAATCCATTCTGCCTCTTCTGCACTTCTATCCTCTGTAAGGACTCAAATACGCTTGCAGCAGTCTCTGAAAAGCTAATTGCAGAGGAGTACTTTTCAGAGAGTGGCTGACAGACATTACTTCCACCTCCTGAATAACCTGGGGTTTTTTTGACAGTCAAACTGGATTTTTGAGCTGGAATACAATGCCAAAACTAGTGTTTGGCTCAATGTTTTGGCACAACCCAACTCACATGAATGGGTCACATTTTACAACAACACTGCTCACCCAATGAGGTGACGGGGTATCATTTTTAGCATGCCTATTAAGAAAAGCCTTGCAGCCACAGCACGTTTACAACTTCTGCCCATTGTGTTTTTTCATGGTGGGTAGTCAAAGCAATAAAACCACAGCTAAAGCTTCTATTTTTACCGTTTCTCTGATGGCCCATAGGGCATATCGTGATCCTGGGATGTTTTCCCTTATTTGCTATGCTTGCCCCCCCATTGATGATACACTGCCGATCCTAAACATGTAAACCCAGCACACAAGCTAGGATATTATATTGTTTACACGTTGCCATAGTATTGCCAATGTGTACAGATGATGCTGAGTACACATGCTCCAGCAGTCCTGCACATGCACACCCAGCCCTTTGGCTGGGAAATCAAATTCTTTACACATTACAGATATGATAAGGCAATGTGTAGACAATATGATTTCCTGGCTAGAGCACTGGTCTGTCTATCTTATGAATGCACACCCAGCACTCTAGCCAAGGAATCATATTGTGATCCAGGGCAAAGTATAAAAAAATGATTCCATGTCTAGGGGAAAGAAATTGTTTCCATATTGCCAGAGTATTAGCAACATTATCCTATCTCAGCAGGATATGTGTAGTGCTGGACATCATTGTTGCCTAGGGGAGCAATTCAAAAGTAAACGGATCACATCAAAAAATAGTTTTTTTTAAAATAAAAAAGTGATAGAAATAGTGATATTAGCTCAAGTGTAAAAATTGGTGGAAAGGAGAAGGAGAAGGGAGGGACTACAGTTAACTAAGTATTAATAATGTTTAAATAGGAGTCTCCTTTTTTAACATTTTTTTCAAATTCTTTCATTCATAGATCCATGTGAATAGATCTGTGAATGGATGACGTGGCTCTGCAGGTTGAGCCACCAACAGCTGTGCTGAACACAAAAATGACCAGATACGTGTGGTGGCACAGGCATCTGGTTTCTGCGATTCAGATAGGATGGGAGTTGTTTGACTGTGAGGGGCTGCGAAATGGCACCATGTTTCAGGTTACACCCTAAATATAGGTGTAACATGAAACAATGGCAGAAAGGTGGAATAAGCCTTTAACAAGGTTGCAAAGAGTAGATGAGGTAAAGGAAGGGCCACGCTGCCAGTGCTCACATGGCATTTAAATGGAACAACCCTTCCCTCTCTTGTCTACTCTTTAAATACTCTACCATTTAGTTTGGAAATTTCTCATTTCCAGTCTTCCTTTGTAGTTTTTCTGTTACTAAATGTGACCTTAGTTTTTGCTCTCTTACTGGGTGCCATTGGCCACTGGGGTTTCTTTCTGTGACCCCGGTATTTTCTATATTTCTGTTTTTTTTTTTTACTCTGTGTAGTTACATTGTTGTCTTTGGGCTCCTCTGTATAGGTTGACATTTTGGATATACCTACCATTGTGCCCTCTCAGTTTTTCTTCCGTTTGAATGACTTGAATAACGTTTTACCTTCTATGCTTCTATTTGTTGAGCTGACTTCCTAGTTCTGCCGACGCCTCTGTTATTTGTCTACCCATATAATTGTACCATTTGACCATTTTATTTCTTGATGTGGTTTGTACAATGCAATTTATGGCTAAATAAAGGAACTACAAAAATGGAACAACCCACAAATTAACCTCCCTTGCGGTATGATAATGTCAAGATTTTGCATACCAAAGCGGTACATTGTTTTGCATGGAAATCTGGTGTTTTATATTGTAGGCCTGTAATTCTTATGAATAACTCACTTAAATCTGTCCAAACAAGAGTCTAGTAGACATCCCGGATATGATAAAGTTTGAAACACAAAATTATAAATTATAATATAATAAATTATAAATAATTACAAAAACTAATAATATAATAATAAATTTAATTCAATAATGTGATCAAACCAAAAACACTGATGTTTGTCCAAACAAGGGTGCAATATTACTAGTCACTGTAATACTAGACACTGTATAATGGTTTAGTAAACATCTCGGGTATGATACATTTTGAAACATGGGTCTGCATAAAGTCCAACGTCACAATCAGGACAATGGAACCTGGTTTCCATTCGGATTTACTTTCCACTATCATCTCGCTTTGAGCAACAAACCACACACATCCTTGTAGGTGCTGACTTTTTCTCAGTTGGTGGGATTTAGTCCATGAAGTGACGACCAGTCAGGCGTTCCGGGTTGACAACATCAACAGCACGATGTCCAGCTCTGTTCACAGCCATTGATGGTGTTTGGTGGTTCATAAAAATACATTCTGCAACTTTCCAAATGAAGTCAGAATGAACCACAGGCTTGTCACTCTTTTTTTAGCAGAATGTAAGCATTCCACAAGCATTGCTCAAGAAGATGCCTGAAGATCTTTTTGTAGTATTTTTTTGTTGTTTCCTCATTGCTGGGTAAAATGTCATTGCTTGATCAGCTCTGTCGACACCTCCCAGGGTGTTATTGTAGTCAATCACTACTTGTGGCTTCATGATGTCTTTCCCACCTTTCGTGCGTACCATAACAGTGGAGGTATTATGGACTGTACTCATTAGGCACACATCTTTTTTTCCATGCCATCGCAGTGCCATCATTTTGCCTTTCTGCCAGGCAACCATTTCTCCCGTCTTCAGCTTCTTATTGCCAAACATTGGCGGCAGGTCGTGCCGGTTAGCCCTAACAGTTCCATAGGCATCTGTTTTATTTTGCAGAAGAAAGTCATAAATTCAGGAGACATATAAACGTTGTCTGTAGTTACGCAATAGCCCTGATTTAGCAATGGCTCAATGAGGGAAAGAACGGAAGATGCTGCCATTCCATAGTTGCTGTATTTTGGGTCAAATTTTGTCCCTTTTCCAGTGTAGAGGATTGAAGCATTGTATTGCTGTTGTCACTTTCAGACTCTGATGACGAATTTCCCCACGAATCACTATCGCTCCATTCTGCAAGCAATTCTAATTCGATTTTGCTGTCCTTTAGCTGGTCCAAAAGCACTTTTGATGTAGAGGGAACCTTTTGGATGCCTTGGACGCTCTCAAATTTCTAGGCACAAAGAACAGTGCAGGTGCAGGCAGGGCACTGGACAAGGCACTGGGGACAAATCAGCAGATTACAATGTATTCTGTATGTGTTTGTGTTTATAACTTGAAATTTCCGCTGCTCTGCCCCCATGCGCCACGCTACTCACAGGGAATGGATCCCAGAACCTTTATATATCGGTCGGGTAATCCAGCCGGAGGATCTGGCCAGAAGACACCACCAGAGGACATCGCGGGATCGCAGGGACAGGGTAAGTACATTGGAGGCATTTAAATGTGTAATCAGGAGTGTGGCTCAGGGTTACCGCTTTTAGCAGTGAAAATTAACCCTGAGCCACACTTGGGAATACTGCCAGGAAGGTTAAACTGTTTCCCAAAACAGTTATATTCAAGGCATGCCATGAATGATAACTACTACAGTTACTAATGTGCTTATGCGCTCAACCAAACTGTCAAGCCATCAAATGATTGGTGTCATAGTTGATCACTTGTACTGTACTAAGCAGAACAAACAAAGGCCAAGATGGAAGCTTCCAAAGCTGAAAAGTATAGGAGGGTTTAGTTCCGCAAGAGTTAAGAGTAATTTAAATGCATAACAACTTCATTCAATTTATGTACTGGGCAGGGGAAAAAATGCATTCACAGCACAGCATGTGGGTAAAAAGTGACACAAACAAAAGAAAAATACATTTCCAAAGAGTTAGTGCTGTGTTCAATTAATCAATTAATATATCAGCAATGCTGGAATAATTGTAGCATTTATGCAAGCATCCTTGAAGGCATTGCTGGTGGCATGTGGAATTTAGTGAAATGAATCTGGGCATGTCAACTTCATATTCTTGACATGTGTGACATATCAATTATGCGATTGATACAAAAATGTTGCCATAAGCATTCTTTCAAGTTTCTGGACTTATGAGGATCAGTGAATGTCTGATCAGTGAATCAGGTGAATCAAACACTTTCTTGATTCGCCTAACTACTTACATGCAGACTCGTCCATCTGTGGAGGATTATAAAACGTATTAGTCACAATTAGATTTATTCTGGCTCACTGGAATGGTGAAGCTCCACCTGGCCTGCGGTGGCAGCTGCTATGTGTTAACAGGGTCACCCACTGGTCTCTGCTGGGAGTATAGATTGCATGTGGAGGGTAAGGGAGGGCTGGTCCCCCACTGGTACCTGTTGGGAGTATATATTGTATGTGGAGAGTAAGGGAGGGTGGTAGGGTTTAGACTGGCATCACAGCTGTGCCTCATTTTCATTTATTTTTATTGCTTTGTGTAGGTGCATTGCCATGCTTTGACATGTGCTGCCAGTCCTATCAAAAGCCTTTAAAATGTGTGTTGAAGAATGCAAAATTTAGACAGGTCTTATTGGCCAGCGCATGTTAATGCACCACACATATTTGAATCAACCTCATTAAATCAATGACAAACCTTTGCATAGGTTAGGATGCCTTAAAACCCAAGGTGTAAATGGATTCTAAAAGATAGACATTGACATGTAATGCTTTTAGCTATTAATAGATTAATCTATTGGTGTGCATGCTTTCCATGACAGTTTGGAGGAAACCTGTGGGGATGCAAATCCAAGTGCTTTCATTGGTTTTTAAAGGTGCTGTATAGAGTTGAGTGAACACCTGGACTTTCGGGTTCGGAGGGTCCGAACAAACTTTGGAAAAAAGTCTGGGTTCGGCACCGAACGTTGCCCGAACGTTATCCCGGACCCCGAACCTCATTAAAGTCAATGGGGACCCGAACTTTTAGGCACAAAAATGGCTGTAACAAAGTCCTGGCAAGTGCTAGAGGGCTACAAAAGGAAGTAAAATGGGGGTAAGAGTAGGACAAGTGCCCTGCAAAAAATGGGGATAGGGAAAATAAATTAAAATCAAATAAAAAAAATGGGAAGGGGGGGTGGATGTGGAGTAGGAGCCTAGAGGTTGACTAGGCCGTGACCATGGCAGTGTAGGTGGAAGTGGCGGTGGTCGAGGAGGAGGAGGAGGTAGCCAACACTGTATTTATTTTTTTTGTTTGTTTATAATTGGGGTAGCCCCAAAAATATTGAGGCCTATTCAAAAAAACAAGTATACGAATGGCTGTGTGAGTCCGGTCTAAATGTTTATTCTGCACAAGGTACAGACAAGTCTTGTGGGATCCATGCCTGGTTCATTTTAATAAAGGTTAGCTTGTCCACGTTGGCTGTGGACAAACGTCTGCACTTGTCTGTGATAACGCCTCCTGCCGTGCTAAACACACGTTCAGACAATACACTGGCTGCAGGGCAGGCCAGCACCTCCAAGGCATAAACGGCAAGCTCAGGCCATGTGGCCAATTTGGAGACCCAGAAGTTGAATTGGGCAGACCCATCAGTCAGTACATGTAGGCGTGTGCACACATACTCTTGCACCATGGTGCTGAAATACTGCCTCCTGCTAAGACGTTGCCTATCGGCTGGTGGTGCTGTTTGTTGGGGCGGGCTGCTGACAAAGCTTTGCCACATTTCGGCCATGCTAACCCTGCCTTCTGAGGTGCTGGCGGTGGCACAGCTGCGTTGGTGGCCTCTTCCTCCTCCTCCTCCTCTGCCTTCGCCTTGTGCTTCCGCTGAGCCCCCCGGTATCATTTGGGAATGCCCTCAGCAGCGCCTCTACCAGTGTGCGCTTGTAGTCGCGCATCTTCCTCTCACGCTCCAGTGAAGGAATTAAGGACGGAATGTTGTCCTTGTAACGGGGATCCAGCAGGGTGGCCCCCAGTAATCAGAAGAAGTTACAATGTGGGCAACTCGGCTGTCGTTGCGCAGGCACTGCAGCATGTAGTCGGCCATGTGTGGCAGGCTGCCCAGAGGCAAAGACAAGCTGTCCTCATTGGGCCCGCAAATGTACTATGTAGCCCTAAGTAAGTATTTATTAATACCAATTAATACCTTTTTTTTGGAAAACACCAACGTAGCCGGACTTTTTATTTTGGTGCAAGAAATGCACTGCTCACACCAACAGCTGGAAATCTGTCCCTCTAAGCAACAGCTTAGAAACTCTCCCTTTAGAACTAGGAGATGATTTTTGAACAATAATGTGTCACTTACAGCAACAGCTGTAACCTGGCCCTATAGGAGTAGACAATGATTTTTGAACAATAATCTGTCCCTCTAAGCAACAGCTGGAAACTCTCCCTTTAGAACTAGGAGATGATTTTTGAAAAATAATGTGTCACTTACAGCAACAGCTGGAACCTGGCCCTATAGGAGTAGGCAATGTTTTTTGAACAATAATCTGTCCCTCTAAGCAACAGCTGGAAACTCTTCCTTTAGAACTAGGAGATGATTTTTGAACAATAATGTGTCACTTACAGCAACAGCTGGCTCTATAGGAGTAGGCAATGATTTTTTAACAATAATCTGTCCCTCTAAGCAGAAGCTTCTACCTAGTGGAGTCAGATCGCTGAAAGCAGCAGTATGTGAAATCTCAAATTACTCCCACAATCTGATCGTTGTGTACGATCGCACAATCTGATCGTTGTGTACGATCGTAACGATCGTTGTGTTAGGCAGGGTTTGATCTGCAATGTGTCACTCAAAGCAGCAGTATGTGAAATCTCAAATTTCTGCAATCTGTCTCTCAGAGCAACAGCAGTAGTAATGCAGGATCAGATGTTAAAATGTCTGCAATCTCTCCCTCACGAAAACGCCGGCAGCTTCCTCCCCCTACACTAACCCAAGAGCATGTGACATGCAGCACTGTGACTCCAGCTTATAAAGAGGCTGGGTCACATGATGCACTGGCCAATCACAGCCATGCCATTAGTAGGCATGGCTGTGATGGCTTCTAAGGGCAAAACAGTGAAACGCTTGTTGATTGGCTGCCCTTCAGCTATTCAACATGCGTGATCAACTACCAGAACCCAGAACTCGAACCCAAACGTTTTTTGAAATGTCCGTGTTCGGGTCCGGATCACGGACACCCCAAAGTTCGGTACGGACCCGAACGTTACAGTCCGGGTTCACTCAACACTAGTCCTGTATCCAGGGCTGTCATCTTCATGCTGTAACACTAGCAAGTAAATCTCTGCTTTTAACAGCAGGACTGGAGTTCTGACTTTTCCGACTTAATTGACTGCCTACTTGTTCCAGGTGACTGACTTGTTATGTAGTGAAACTAGGATGTGGATAACAGCTATAATGCTTGCACCTTTAACCTATAAGGTGGCAGTGACAGCTGCTGTTTTTCATTCCCCACAGGTTCCCTTTAAGCTGTTGCAGAAAATTTACAGATCCATGTTTACAGAGAGCAGAGCATAACGTATGTTCAGCTGTATATAATGCTCTGGGTAATAGTTTTTACTTTGGCTTAATACTATCATCTGCTGAGCTCTGTAAGCAAGCACAACTCCATCAGATAGTAAAGCACACAATGCAGTTTAGAACATTATTTAATGAAGTAGCTCTCTGTGCAGAATGTGCAGGCAGCGTGCATCTTTATTTTATCACATAAACTAGAATGTGCTGTGTAATCATTGGCGCTCCAAGTTTGGCAGCACTCCGTCCTCACTTCTTGTGCCTTTAAATCAGTGGTACTTTCAGACAACATTGTGTTTTCCACTAAACTCATTTTTCTTTTCCCAACTTAAACATTCCTACCACAAATGAAAGACATTATTAAGATAACAAAATGTAATAAAAATGCTTTGGTTGTCATTTTGCACATTTTAGAAATCTTCCAGACGCAATCTTAAAATATACAGTATGAATAACTATAAAGAAAATGAAAAAAATATGATATGCAAACATGTATTTGATTTGAAGGCCCCTGGAGCTTACCTGCTACTCACAGCCAGCCATCTATAGTTATTTACTTATATTGGATGCAGGAAAACACTGGTTTATTTACGCTTCTAGACTCAGGAGCACATAAAAGCCACGTGTGTTTGCATTTAGTGTGTATTTGAATAGGTCAGTGCAGATAATGCCTCATTCACCTGGGCACTTTGGCCTGTACAGCATGAATCAGAGTTGTACAGAGCAGTTTTCAGAAAGCCTGCTACTCTTTAGGAAGCATGCACACTGGACGCTATCTGGGCTCTCTCAGCGTCGGGCAGGAGACGCTGCTTACAAAACATTCTTTTGCAGCGTTTTTTAAGCATCGTTTATCGGCGTCTGCGTTTTTGGGCTTTTTTTTTTCTTCATTGGCTTCCATTGACTGCAAAAAACGCCGGACGCTGATAAACAGCCGTTTAACGGTGTTAATGAGCGTTTAGCGGCGTTTATCGGCATCCGGTGTTTTTTGTGGTCAAAAGGACGACTTTTGAACGCCAATTCAGGGCGTTCAGATAACAGCCCAAAAACCCCACTGCTGATAAATGATAAATGACAATTAATATCCATGTGTGCATGGACACATATGATAGCATAAAGTGGCGTTTTTGGGCTGTTAAAAAACACCAAAATGACCAAAAACGGTCGTTTATCAGATACAGTGTGCATGGAGCCTTAGTGATGTAGAGACTATACAGACACAGTAGCTCATCCTAATTTGACAGATGTGCAGGGTTGGATTACCTCCTTGAATACACAACTGTCTGTGTTGAAGGCCACTCACCTACCCCTGCACACCTTTCAAACTAGCACATGCATTTGTGTCCGTACAGCCACTGCATTCCCATTAAAGCCACCCAGAAATTTTTTTTACATCATTCAAGTCCTTTGCTTATATAGACTTACCTTTGAAGGAAAAAAAAATGTATACTCACCGTAAGTCTTTGTTGCTAGGTGGTTTCTGTAATCTGCCCCTATCTGGACCTAAGCTCCTTTTCACTTCCTGCTTCCCCTGGCCTCCTGGGAGATGTGACTCATCATTTCCCAGGGGTCAGTGGGCTTCCCTGTACTGTAAAATCGTGTTATTTCCAGACAGGAAATGACACGATTTAAGGCGGACCGAGATCGAGGAGTGCATGATGGTTACCCACCATGCACTTCTTTCAGGAAGAGATGACAGGAGACCCAGGATGGGCGTCAGATGCCCTCATCTAAAATGGAAAAGTCCAGCAGAGAGAAAAACTAAACTGTGAGTAAAAAATACATGTAATTACTAGGCGGTTTGAAAGTAAGGAAACAAAAGGTTACATCTATTTTAGTATTAAAAGAGTGAATGCCCAAAAAAAAAAAAATTCTGGGTGGAACTGCGCTTTACGTTACATAGACTGCCTGCATGCACCTCCACCCACATAGACAAACATCATTTTCACACTGTAAAGGCCACCGTGCCCATGTGAATGAGGCCTACATGATCTCAGGGCACCTCTCTTTCTCTGTAGCTGTTTATGGCTACCAGGCAATAACCATATTTAAAGCTGCCCTTCTCCGTTCCTCCAACTGTCCTTCGCCAATTCACCAAGTTGCTGCACACTAAAAGACCAGATCAGATCAGATCAGATCACTAAACAAATGCAGACAGCATTTCATTACAATAGAAGGGATGGTTTACTTACCTCTTCAGTGTTCCATCTCTCATACATTCGCTCCATGTAAGCTAGGGTGACCAGACGTCCCCGGTTTCCGGGGACAGTCCCCAGACTGAGGACACTGTCCCCGGACCAAGTCTGTCCCCTGTTTTGTCCCTGCCTTCAGGGCCAGATTGGTGTAGACAGGGCATCCCATGCTGGCTGAAAAACAGCCTGGTGGCTCAGATTCCTACACCCCTGCTGAATGATCTCACTGCCGCTTGTGCTGTTCAGTGAAGGAGAGGCAGAGCCAAAAATTGACTGTGTGGAAGGCTGCGACCGGGAGGTGAGTAGATGGGGGGTGTCTGATTGTACACAGGTGAGGGCAGTGGGGGAGCAGGGGTCAGAGCTGATGCAGCTGCATGGTGCGATGGAGAGTTTAGCTGTTGTGGGGGAAGGGCTAGGAGGTGGCTGCAGAGATAATCTGTGAGAGAAGGGTGCAGAGGTGAGCTATGGATGTCGGGGCAGAAGTGTCCTCTGTGCATAGCAAACCTCTGAACCCTGCACTCTATGCCTAACACCCTCCTGTGAATTGTGTAGTCCTGTGCCCAGCACTCTGTGTATTCTGTAGTGTTGTGCCCAGCGCTCTTTGTATTTTGTAGTGCTGTGCCCAGCGCTCTGTGTATTATGTAGTCCCGTGCTCAGGGCTTTGTGTATTCTGCAGTCCTGTGCCCAGTGTTCTGTGTATTATGTAGTCCTGTGCCCAGTACTCTGTGTATTATGTAGTCCTGTGCCCAGTGCTCAGTGTTTTATGCAGTTCTGGGCCCAGCGCTCTGTGTATTATGCAGTCCTGTGCCCAGCCCTCTGTGTATTATGTAGTCCTGTGCCCAATGCTCTGTGTATCTTGCAGTCCTGTGCCCAGCACTCTGTGTATTATGTAGTCCTGTGCCCAGCAATCTGTGTATTATGTAGTCCTGTATCCTGCGCTCTGTGTATCATGTAGACCTGTGCCCAGCACTCTTTGTATTATATAGTCCTGTGCCCAGGGCTCTGTGCACTATGCAGTCCTGTGCTCAGCGCTCTATGTATTATGCAGTCCTGTGCCCAGCACTCTTTGTATTATGCAGTCCTGTGCCCAGCGATCGGTGTATAATGCAGTCCTGTGCCTAGCGTTCTGTGTATTATGTAGTCCTGGGGCCAGCGTTCTGTGTATTATGTAGTCCTGTGCCCAGCGCTGTGTGTATTATGCAGTCCTGTGCCATTTGTCAATAAAAAAAAATATGTCCCCGGATTTAATTTTAAAAATCTGGTCACCTTAATGTAAGCATCAGTAAGACTCTTCAGCATTTGACATTTCCTTTGAGCTTCAAGTCACAGTAGGGGTTGAAGAATGTAACCACGTCTCTTCAATGTATCCCTAGGACCTGTTTTTTCTAAAACACAGCAAAGCATAGGGGGAGCGGTGTGAAACCTTAAGCAATGGACCATGAAGTGACACTGACTTTATTAGCCACATCCATTTACTGGCTATACCCCCAAAGTCCAGTGGGCGGCTTCATATTCTCATATATATATATATATATATATATATATATATATATATATATATATATATATATATATATACAGTATATATATATACAGTATCTCACAAAAGTGAGTATACCCCTCACATTTTTGTAAATATTTTATTATATCTTTTCATGTGACAACACTGAAGAAATGACACTTTGCTACAATTTAATGTAGTGAGTGTACCGCTTGTATAACAGTGTAAATTTGACGTCCCCTTAAAATAACTCAACACACAGCCATTATTGTCTAAACCGCTGGCAACAAAAGTGAGTACACCCCTAAGTGAAAAATGTCCAAATTGGGCCCAAAGTGTCAATATTTTGTATGACCACCATTATTTTTCAGCACTGCCTTAACTCTCTTGGGCATGCGGTTCACCAGAGCTTCACAGGTTGCCACTGGAGTCCTCTTCCACTCCTCCATGATGACATCATGGAGCCTAATGGATGTTAGAAACCTTGCGTTCCTCCACCTTCCATTTGAGAATGCCCCACAGATGCCCAATAGGGTTTAGGTCTGGAGACATGCTTGGCCAGTCAATCACCTTTACCCTCAGCTTCTTTAGCAAGGCAGTGGTGGTCTTAGAGGTGTGTTTGGGGTTGTTATCATGTTGGAATACTGCCCTGCGGCCCAGTCTCCGAAGGTAGGGAATCATGCTGTGCTTCAGTATGTCACAGTACATGTTGGCATTCATGGTTTCCTCAATGAACTGTAGCTCCCCAGCGCCGGCAGCACTCATGCAGCCCCAGACCATGACACTCCCACCACCATGCTTGACTGTAGGCAAGACACACTTGTCTTTGTACTCCTCACTTGGTTGCCGCCACACACACGCTTGACACCATCTGAACCAGATAAGTTTATCTTGGTCCTATCAGACCACAGGACATGGTTCCAGTAATCCATGTCCTTAGTCTGCTTTGTGGTCTTTGTTGTGCATCATCTTTAAAAGAGGCTTCCTTCTGGGACAACAGCCATGCAGACCAATTTGATGCAGTGTGCAGCGTATGGTCTGAGCACTGACAGGCTGACCCCCCACCCCTTCAACCTCTGCAGCAATGCTGGCAGCGCTCATGTGCCTATTTCCCAAAGACAACCTCTGGATAGGACGCTGAGCATGTGCACTCAACTTATTTGGTCACCCATGGCGAGGCCTGTTCTGAGTGGAACCTGTCCTGTTAGACCACTGTATGGTCTTGGCCACCGTGCTGCAGCTCAGTTTCTGGGTCTTGGCAATCTTCTTATAGCCTATGCCATCTTTATGTAGAGCAACAATTCTTTTTTTCAGATCCTCAGAGAGTTCTTTGCCATGAGGTGCCATGTTGAACTTCCAGTGACCAGTAAAGACAGTGAGAGCAATAACACAAAATTTAACACACCTGCTCACCATTCACACCTGAGATCTTGTAACACTAACGAGTCACATGACACCCGGGGAGGGAAAATGGCTAATTGTGCCCCAATTTGAACATTTTCACTTAGGGGTGTACTCACTTTTGTTGCCAGTGGTTAGACATTAATGACTGTATGTTGAGTCATTTTCAGGGGACAGCAAATTTACACTGTTATACAAGCTGTACACTCACTACTTTACATTGTAGCAAAGTGTAGTTTCTTCAGTGTTGTCACACGAAAAGTTATAATAAAATATTTACAAAAATGTGAGGGGTGTACTCACTTTTGTGAGATACTGTGTGTGTATATAAAAAGCAAGCTCCTAGGTGCACATTAAACAAATGTGAATATGTACTTGCAGGGCCGCTGATAAGGGGGTTTCATCGGTCCACCTGTACAGGGTCCAGGCTCCATCAGTTCAGCATGAGGACCGGGCAGCAGGAGTAATAGAATCATGGGAAGGAGGAAGTAATCAGTGAAGTGAGGGGGTTACAGGAACAGATCCTCTGTTTGGCTCTCCCTGCAGCAGCTGAAAGGTGGCTTCATCCCCTCTCCCTCACACCAGCTTTCAGCTGCTGCAGGGGGGGAACTACAGGGATCCGTTGTAGTAAATGCCCCCTGCCACACGGACCACCCCTCCTGTAGATAATATCCTTCCCCCTGCTGTCAGGCCCGTCCTTGTGCCTCTCCAGCAGCACTGACAGCTTCTTCTCCTCTCTCTCCCGCCAGCTGCTGCAGGGTATGGGGAATTGCTTCAGGGTGGAGAGTGGGTCAGGTAGGCTGTACGGGGCCCTGTGATTTCTTATAGCAGCACTGTGTACTTATAGAGGTAGGAAAATTTCAGGAAGCAAATCACATACAAAAATGCTTTATTTGCCAACATTTCAATGTGTTGTAGTCTAATTATATCAAGGAAAACTATGTCGTACAATGACATGGTTCAAAAATGAAATACCTCACTCAAAGGTCATACTGCAACCCCCACATTTAATCATCCCCAATATTGATCATGATAGAAAACATGTTGAAAACATACATAAAAACACAAGCAACATGATTACCCATAGCAACCATTAGCCCATTAGTCAAAATATCAGCATCGTGGTGAAATGACGTAAACTATTTAACACATGCGTTTCAGGGCCTACAGTTACTTGAGCACATGACATGCTATTCTGGCAGACTTCATTCAAGGGGCAGAGGTGAAGCATTAGCATACATTTTTCTGTCAAAGCAAAAAAATGTATATCAATGTTAGCTGCTTTTACAAAATGTAAATTGTGGCATTATGTGGCATTATGAAAGGCAAGGTGATCGATGGACGCTATATTTTACCTCGCATGTGTTCATTTGCAGGAAACTAGGGTGGAGTCTGGTCTGGGTTTTACCAACCACCTTGGCAGGGTTGTGGTTTTGCGGTCCACTCGTATCCACCAACAGGTGGTATAAAGGAAGTAGGTCTGGATCAGAAGATGGCTCTTGACCTGGACTCAGAAAGCTAAAGCCTGTGAGAGCTGCTGAACTGAACTTTCTTTGTGACTGAAACAAAAAGGTTTGCATTATCTTTGTTTAGTGGGTGACTGGGAAAAGCCCTTCACCTCTGAGCTAGGAAAACTGGATATGCTTAGTGCCTGGATGGCAAGGATTTATTTTCTGTTTTGTTTATTTGATTTTACATGCAACCTTGTAAATAAACCTGGCTACAAGTCAAATTTTAAGAAAACCTGCCGTTTGGACTACCTTTTTACAGGGAAGGTGATCCCCATTGAGCTAACCCTTTTCGGCGGGCATCTTCCTAAACAAGTGGAAAGATGGAGGAAGTGTTAAAAGCCCTGATGCAGGCCACTGCAACCCAGCAGGAAACCAATCGCCAGGTTGCACAGGACACTGAATTGCAGCAGGAGGCAAATTGCTAGCAGCACAAGGTTAATCGACAGGCCATTGCAGCCCAGCAGGAGGCGAATCGCAAGGTTATTGCAACCCAGCAGGAGACAAATCGCCCTGGTGGTGTTAAAGAAGGGGTCTGCAAGTCCTTTGCCGGTGGAACAGAAAATGGTGCGTGCCAGTTATTTCCTGCAGAAGATGACACCTGCGGATGATGTGCAAGCATAACTAGCAACTTTTGAATGAGTCGCTGATCGAGAAGGATGGCAAAAAGAGCAATGGGCAGGGCTGCTAGTGCCCTTTCTGAGAGGAAAACCCCAAAAGGCCTATTATGACCTGGAACCAGATGCTGCCCAGGATTATGAGACACTGAAAGCCGAAATGCTTGCACGCATGGGTGTCGCCATTGCAGTCTGAGCTCAACGGGTGCATTGGTGGCCATACAGTACTGGCAAGCCACCCCGCTCCCAAATGTTTGACATGAAACACCTCACCAAGAAATAGCTGCAGCCAGAGACTTTGTTGGGCCCTAAGATTGTGGAGCTTGTGGTCATGGACCATTATTTACGGGCGCTCCCTGCCACTTTGAGGAAGTGGGTCAGCCATGGGGACCCAAAGACTGCAAACCAACTGGTGGACCTGGTGGAGAGATATGCGGCTGCCGAGGACTTGTTGAACCCATCCGTGCCCCACTCCAATGTCTCTAGGAATGAAAAATCACCCAGAGGATCCAAGAAGACTGTTCCAGGTTTCAAGGGCGTGATGAAAAATTACAAGACTGTTGCCACAGATAATGAGACTATGGGTTTAGGACCTAGAGACTGGCCAAATATGTCAGGAAGGTCTCTGAGGCTGTTTAGAGGACTGGGCGCAGAACACATAAAATGTTATCGCTGCCATGCGTTTAGTCATATTGCTGCTAACTGTTCCCTAAATGATGAACCAATGCAATGTGATAATGCTTACTTGAAAAAACGCATTTCTCTTTTTGCACAGGTGGCATGTACTGCAACATGTCAGGAATGCATGGAAAAACACGTGTGTGTAATTTCAGTTGATGGAAAGCCAGTCACAGCTCTGCTAGATTCTTGTAGTGTGGTGAAATTAGTCAAAGGTGATTGTGTAAATCCCGCAAAGTTACACCCTAGCACTATTGGGGTTATTTGCATACATGGTGACACACATGACTACCAGACTGCTGTGGTTGAGATTGATACCTCTTGGGGAATGGTGACACATTCAGTGGAGTTGATACCCTCACTGCTTCATGAAGCCCGTTTCTGTACTGGCTGAGGAGCAGGAGGAGCTGGAATACAGCCCCCAGCTGGAGGGTAATGAACAAAACATCATCTCTGACTCTAATAGGGAGAGTGGACAAAATGTGGTTCCTGACTTAGAGTTCAGGAAAGATGATTTTTGTACGGAATAACTAAAAAAACGCCACACTCAATAGAGCCAAAGAAAACATTAAAATGATAGATGAGGAACCTGTTAAACCTAATGTAGGGGTGTCTTTTCCCTACATGGTTCTTAAGAATAACTTGCTGTATCAGGTGGTAAAACAAGGGGAGGAGGAGGTAGAGCAGCTAGTGGTTCCCAAACCCTATCGCCACATGGTATTAGATTTAGCCCATGGTGATATAATGGGGGACATCTGGGTATAGAGAAAACTAAGGAGAGAATAACCCAGAGATTATTTTGGCCCGGTTATATGCAGATGTCAAAGAATATTGTGAGTCATGCCCAGAGTGTCAGTATTCTGTGCCATCGCCCCATTTTCGCTGTCCGCTGGTACCGTTACCAATCATTGAAGTGCCTTTTGAAAGAATTGGCATGGATCTGGTGGGACCAGTAGTTAAGTTTGCCCAGGGCCATCAGCACATACTGGTAATACTGGACTATGCAAAGCGATATCCTGAAGCCATTCCCTTACGTAATACATCAGCTAAAACTATTGCTAAAGAGCTTGTCCAGGTATTTAGTTGTGTGGGCATTCTAAAAGATATATTAACGGATCAAGGCACCCCATTTATGTCCTGAGTCACTAAAGAATTGTGTAAGTTGTTCAAAATCTCCCATCTCTGTACCTCTGTCTACCACCCGCAAACTGATGGTCTTGTGGAGAGATTTAACAAAATTCTCAAAAGCAGTTAAAAAAGGTGGTGAACAAAGATGGGAGAAATTTGGATTTCTTGTTGCCACACCTCATGTTTGCCATACGAGAGGTACCTCAGGCATCTACCGGTTACTCCCCCTTTGAATTACTGTATGGTAGACATCCAAGAGGATTGGTAGATGTTGCAAAAGAAACGTGGGAGGGAGCGACCACGCCTTATAGAAGCGTCATCGAGCGCATCTCACTGATGCAAGATAGAATCACTGCTGCCATGTCGCTTGTATGGGAACATATGTAGCAAGCCCAGGAGGCCCAGAGAAGGGTTTACAATTGGGGTGCCAAAACCTGGGTCTTCAGCCCTGGTGATAGAGTGCTGGTACTAGTCCCCACAGTTGAGAGTAAATTCCTAGCAAAGTGGCAAGGTCCCTTTGAAATTATGGAAAGAGTAGGGGAGGTAAACTACAAAGTTTACCAGCCAGGGAAAAGGAAACCATAGCAAATATATCACGTTAATCTCTTGAAACCTTGGAAGGACAGAGAGACTTTACTGGCAATGCCAACCCCCCAAAAAGGACAAGTCCCCTGTGACTCCAGAAGTACCCATAACTGAAACCTTGTCAGTGGCCCAACAGACGGACACTAAAGAATTTGTGAGTAAGAACAGGGATTTTTTCTCTCACCTGTCTGGACTGACCACAGTTATACAGCATGACATAATTATGGAACCAGGTGTCCGCGTAAATGTAAAGCCCTATAGAATACCCAAGGGAAGCAGTTGCAAATGAAATAAAGAACATGTTAGAGCTGGATGTGATAGAGGAGCCCCACAGTGACTGGTCAAGTCCCATAGTGTTGGTCCCAAAACCAGATGGTACTATAAGATTTTGTAATGATTTCAGAAAGTTGAGCAGCATGTCCAAATTTGATGCGCACCCAATGCCTTGGGTCGACAAGCTTGTTGACAGATTGGGTATTGCCTGGTACATAACTACTTTAGATCTGACTAAAAGTTATTGGCAGATATCCCTAACAGAGTATGCAAAAGAGAAAACTGTGTTTTTTACCCCTGAGGGGTCCATCCAGTATAAGCAGATGCCTTTTGGCTTGCATGGTGCTCCTACCTCATACCAGAGAATGATGAATAAGATCTTAGGACCACATTGCCAATACGCAGCCACATATTTGGATGATGTAGTCATCCACAGCCCAGATTGGGAATCTCATTTGCGCCGGGTGCAAGCAGTAATAGATTTCCTTAGGAAAGCAGGACTCACTGTCAACCCCAGAAAGTGTGCCATAGGCTTGGAGGAGGCCAAATACCTTGGCTACATTATTGGTCGGGGGCTGATCAAACCTCAGATCAACAAAATTGAGGAAGTTCAAAAGTGGCCCCAACCTATAAATAAAGAACAAGTGCATTTTTTGGGATCACCGGATACTTCTGGCGCTTTATTCCCAATTTTGCCACCATTGCAGCCCCACTGATAGATCTGATGAAGGGTAGAGGGTCAGTCATGATCAAGTGGAATCCAGAGGCAGAGCAGGCATTTCAAATGTTGAAGCAAGCCCTGTGTGCACAATCCGTGCTCGTGACTCCAGATTTCACAAAGGAATTTGTGGTACAGATGGACACCTCTGATGTGGGACTGTGTGCTGTACTGTCCCAGGTCAGAGACGGGGAGGAGCACCCAGTAGTCTATCTGAGCAGAAAGCTCAACAGACACAAAAAAAACTATGCCATTGTGGAGAAGGAATGTCATTAAATGGGCCCTAGATGCTCTCAAATATTACCTTTTGGGGAGACCATTCAAATTGGTTACTGACCATGCCCCTCTTAAGTGGATGTGTGACAACAAAGAGAAAAACAGTCGGTTGACAAGGCGGTACATCGCTCTGCTAACGTTCAAGTTTACAGTGGAGCATAGGGCAGGGAAACTCCAGAATAATGATGCCCTCTCCCGGGTCCACTGTATGGTTGGGGCAGTTGCTCAGCCACAGGGGCTTGAGCAGAGGGGGGATATGTGATGTTAGGCGAGGCGAAGTAGTAGTTGGACGCTATGTGTCGCCTCGCATGCGTTCATTTGGAGTGGACTAAGGTGGAATCTGGTCCAGGTTTTACCAGCCACCTTGGCAGGGTTGGTTCCAGACCGGATTTTGTGATCCACTGGAGTTCACCAGCAGGTGGTTTAAATTAGCAGGTCTAGAGGATGAATTTCCCCTGGTCTGGGACTCAGGGAACCATCAGCCTGAGATAGAGCTGACACATGGAAGTATGCTTATGGACTAAAGACAAAAAGGTTTGCACTGTGTATGTTTTGTGGGTGACTGGGAGAAGCCCTGCACCGCTCAGATAGGATAAGCTGAAATGTTAGTTAGTGCCTGGATGGCGAGGATTTATTTTCTGTTCTGTTTCTTTGTTTTCAACTTGCAACCTTTTAAATAAACCTGGCAACAAGCCAGATTTTAAGAAACCTGCCATTGTGTACTACTTTTTTCCCAGGGAAGGTGATCCCCATTGAACTAATCCCTCACACTTACCTATAGGTAAAAGTCAGAAATGGGAGTTTACTCCCACTTTAATACATTTAATAAAATATATAAAAATGATAATGAGTTAATGTTAATAGTACTCAATTACATAATGCTCAACAAAACCAAAGTGATTATATCACTGGTATGCAAATACTAATCATAATAATAATCTTAATAATAATACTGTAATACCAGCTGATAGCCTAAAGCAGCCTTTCTCAACCTTTTCAACACCGAGGAACCCTTGAAATAATTCTCCAGTCTCGGGGAACCCCTACTAAAAATTAAAAATCTACAACTCATGATACATAAGTGTGATGGTCAATGGGAAGAATGCTCCTTATACTTGTGGTCATTAGGAAGAATTTCCCCCTTACAGATAGCTAAA
>BLSH010002567.1:513789-533264 GCA_018402905.1 Glandirana rugosa
CCCGTGTTAAACTTTACGGAAGAGACGGAGTCCTAAGGTGAATTAGTACCGACTGGGAGATGGGAAGCAGTCTAGACAGTCACCCCGACGTTACCACCGTTTTAACCTATATTTGGTGGACATCATGGGACACTAGGATTCTTTACGTGTTTGAACGAAAAATAAATATCGAACCCCGGTGAAAACTTGACGGAGTTAGTATAACTAGACTCCAAACTAGTCGGGGGCTGGTTATTACATCGGTTCCATAAACCGGAGGAGGTTCGGATACCGTGTGAAAGACCCCAACTGTCACTCAGGACGAAAGGATTCCTTTAGATAATGCCTTAGGAAAGCAGGACTCACTGTCAACCCCAGAAAGTGTGCCATAGGCTTGGAGGAGGCCAAATACCTTGGCTACATTATTGGTCGGGGGCTGATCAAACCTCAGATCAATATGATTGAGGCAGTTCAAAAGTGGCCCCAAGCTATAAATAAAAAGCAAGTTTGTGCATTTCTTAGGATCACAGGGTACTACAGGTGGTTTATATCCAATTTTGCCACCATTGCAGCCCCACTGACAGATCTGACGAAGGGTAGAGGGTCAGCCATGATTAAGTGGAATCCTGAGGCAGAGAAGGCATTTCAAATTGTGCCCAACCTGTGCTCGTGACCCCAGATTTCACAAAGGAGTTTATAGTGCAGACAGACGCCTCTGATGTGGGACTGGGTGCTGCACTGTCCCAAGTCAGAGATGGGGAGGAGCACCCAGTGGTTTTCCTTATCAGAAAGCTCAACAGACATGAGAAAAACTATGCCATTGTTGGGAAGGAATGTTTAGCTATCAAATGGGCCTTAGATGCCCTGAAATATTACCTGTTGGAGAGACCATTCAAACTAGTCACTGATCATGCCCCTCTTAAATAGATGTGTGATAACAAGGAGAAAAACAGCCGTGTGACAAGGTGGTTCCTTGCTCTTTAAGCATTTCAGTTCACAGTGGAACATAGAGCTGGGAAACTCCAAAATAATGCAGATACCCTTGTCCGTATCCATTGCCTGGTTGGGGGGATATGAGGCATTATGAAAGGCGAGGTGATCGATGAACGTCATGTTTCCCCTAGCATGCATTAATTTGCAGGAAACTAGGGTGGAGTCTGATCCAGGTGTTACCAGCCACCTTGGCAGGGTTGATTCTGGACCAGATTTTGCGGTCCACTCGTATCCACCAACAGGTGGTATAAAGGAAGCAGGTCTGGATCAGAAGATGGCTCTTGACCTGGACTCCGGAAGCCAAAACCTGAGAGAGCTGCAGAACTGTACTTTGCTTTGTGTCTGAAACAAAAAGGTTAGCATTATCTTTGTTTTGTGGGTGACTGGAAAAAGCCCTTCACCTCTGAGTTAGGAAAACTGGATATGTTTTGTTAGTGCCTGGATGGCAAGGATTTATTTTCTGTTTTGTTTGTTTGATTTTACATGCAACCTTGTAAATAAACCTGGCTACAAGTCAGATTTTAAGAAAACCTGCTGTTTGGACTACCTTTTTCCATGGAAGGTGATTCCCACTGAGCTAACACGATATCTACAGTATATACTAAAGAAACCCATTTTTAAATACAATCAAAGAATGGGCCAATTATGGTCACTATGTACCACTACTACTGCATAGAGTAGGTAACAGTAGGGTGTGAGAGAGAGATCATTGTAAATTACATTACCCACTTCCCACCCGGCTTATAGACAAATGATGGCTGGGTGGTGGCTTCGTTATCCTGACTGGGCGTCTATTGACGTCCTCAGGATAACCCGCGATCAGTGGTGCAGTGGGTCAGTCTGACCCACCGCATTACTGATCTCGGTAAAGAGCTTCCATCGGAAGCTCTTTACCACGTGATCAGCCGTGACCAATCACGACTGGCCGCAGTGTAAACAGGAAGAGCTGTTTATCAGTTTTTCCTCTACTCGCATCTGCAGACGTGAGTAGAGGAGAGCCGATCGGCTCTCTCCTGGTGGGGGGGTCTGCACTGAATGTTTATCATTGCAGCCCCCCCTAGGATCGCCCCACTGGACCACCAGGGAGCCCGCCCAGGACCACCAGGGAGCTCTCCCAGGGACACCATCAGGAGGCTGCCCAGGGACCACAAGGGAGACAATCTGGAGGCCACCAAGGGACCACCAGGGAGCCCACCCTAGACCACCAGGTAAGGGGTGTACAGTGCACTGTAGGGTTGGCACTGTGCCCATATGTGCTGCCTGCCAGTGCCATCCCTAACAGTGCTATATCTCTATAACAGTGCCCCCTATCAGTGCCCATCAGTGCCACCTATCAGTGCCCATCAGTGCCACATATCAGTGCCCATGCCATCTATCAGTGCCCATCAGTGCCGCCTATGAGTGCCCATCAGTGCCACCTATCAGTGCCTGTCAGTGCTGTTTATCAGTGTCGCCTATCAGTGCCCATCAGTGCTGCATACAGTATCTTAATGTCTAAACCACTGTTGCCAGTGGTTTAGACATTAATGGCTGTTGAGTTATTTTGAGGGGACAACAAATTGACACTGCTATACAAGCTCTACACTCACTACTTTACATTGTAGCAAAGTGTCATTTCTTTAGTGTTGTCACATGAAAAGATATAATAAAATATTTACAAAAATGTGAGGGGTGTACTCACTTTTGTGAGATACTGTATATGTGCCTCATCATCAGTGCCCATCAGTGCCACTTCATTAGTGCCAATATGTACTGTCTCATCAGTGTACGTCAGTGTAGCCTCATCAGTGCTAATCAGTGTAGCCACATCAGTGCCAATCAGTGTAGAAAATGTACTTATTTACAAAATTTTGTGACAGAAATAAAGAAAAACATTTTTTTTCCAAAATGTTCAGTCTTTTTTTATTTGTAGCACAAAAAAATAAAAATTGCAGAGGTGATCAAATACCACCAAAAGAAAGCTCTATTTGTGGGAACAAAATGATAAAAATTTTGTTTGGGTACAGTGTCGCATGACCACGCAATTGTCATTCAAAATGCAACAGCGCTGAAAGCTGAAAATTGGTCTGGGCGGGAAGGGTGGTACGTGCCTGGTATTGAAGTGGTTAAGGCTCTATTCACACTTGCTGATCTAAATTCTAACACCCCAAACATGATATGTCTTGCTGCAATTGTCATGAGACAAAATCATGTGCAATCGTGGCAAAATGTGTGAAGCTTATTGCCCAAAAAGGAGCAGGAACTTCTTCTTCTGCACAACTAACGCGCATAGGGCAGCCCACTGAAGTCAATAGGCTGCCCTATACCTGACACGTGGACTAGTGTGAAAATTGCTCACACAAAGCAACGCAAGTTTCCACTACATGGAGTGTGAATGGGGCCTAATCGCAACTAACTAAGTAGAGTACCGAGCAAACTTCTTCTAAATTATTTGGTGAAGTAAAAGGGAAAAAACAGCATGTGAGAACTCAAAGATACCATGCTTGTTTATAATTGTACCTGGAATTTTGGGTGTAGATGGTCACTCACAAAGCACATTGGACCTTGAAGTCCTATGGTAATGTGAATCTGGACAACACAACTTCAGGGGAGCCTCACCTGCACTGGGAAACAGGAAATAGTCTTCCACTGACTACAGCAGGCAATTGTTCACCTGCAGCCTTGTTGGTCCCTCTGTTTCAACTCACAGTCCCCTGTGCACACCCGGCTATCCCTCTGGGAGCGGCAATCTCTGGACAGGTGTAGCAGTTCAGACATCCTACATCAACACATGCAATTCCAGCATGTGCTCTCCCTCTGCAGCACCAGATGTGCTCAGCAGCAGTAATCTTCTCTCCCTGGCTCTCCATGTGAGGCAGTGTAGGCAGTTTGGGCTTCCAAACATTTTTCTCGTACTAGCACATTGTTCTCCCGGGATTTGTAGTCCCACACAGTCTTTTCTGCACAGTACTGCCTTCCCTGAAGAGGGTGATGGGTGTTGTGCAGAGTATTGAAATAATGCTTTGGAAGCTTCTTGGATATAGCAATACGCTTACATAATGTGTCTTACAGCATGAGAACATGAACAGAAACTAAACAGGAGCTTAATAACAAACAAGTCCATAAAGAGGATAAATGGTACTTCCTCTCATATCATAGAATACATGTACTATACTCAATAATACTACAGCGCCACCTGCTGGTATAGACAGGTATAATGTATATCTATAGTTCAGTATATACAGTATATAAAGCTACTATGCTGTTGCTTTTTCAACACCCCTTCTCAGCAGCATGTGTTTTGTCAAATTATATTCATCTTCTTCTGGAAATAACTATGATGTTCCCTCAACAAAGGCTTGGTGAGTGCATCAGCAATCATCTCCTCTGATGGGCAGTACTGAATGTCAATAACACCTTGCTCTTGATTGTCCCTAAGTAGGTGATACTTGACATCGAAGTGTTTGGTTCCAGGATTGACCCTTTCTGATTGCGTAAGCTTTATACATCCCTGGTTGTCTTCAAAAATGGGAATTGGTTTTGACATGTGTAGCACCCTGGCATTAGGTAGGGTTGCTAACAAATTTAGTTTGCTAGGTGGTAACTAGCCTGGCTAATTGTTAGGAGGATCCACTGACTTTTCTCTAAATCTGGATTTGATGCACCTCTCTCTTCTGTCATTAGGTGGCATTGTTACCGGTGGCATTCGAATGACAAGGGCATAATAACTTCAGACTATGAGTGAATAGGTTGTTTCAGCCAATTGGCAGGGGTTTTCTTCAGCCCCTTGGCCTGCTGGGAGAGTCTATTTATTCGGGAGGAGTCAGGTGATCTATGCCACCTGGACGGCTGTCTGGGTGAACGTGTGTTACAAGGTTCCGGGTTGCTAGGCCAGAAGCCTGAGGCCTATTCCGGGAGCACCTGGCTGCTAGGAGGTCTGAGGCCTATCCAGGTTTGAGAGAAGCAGTGCGGGGTTGGGGGTTCAGGCTTGGAGCCCAACCAAGTTGCAGAGGTTCCACCAGATGGGGAACCGAATCATTGCCAGCGGTGAGGGAGAAGCAGTTGCCACATGGGATGACCACTCCTGTTACCACAAGCAAGTGAGGATCAAGGTTAGAGGTAAAGGGGACACAGTTGACATTAATGGACAACCACTCCTGTTATCAGAGGCCAGTTTATGGAAGTCTGAATAGGTACCAGAGCAGCCTTATTCACTAGCCGGGGACGGTGAACAAGTGGGAAAGCTTCAGCAGAATGTCAAGCCAGGAACCCAGCAGGATGGCAGGGGTGACGCTTGAGGATTATACAGCGGGTTAGTGAGAAAAAAGCAAATAGTGCCCTTGGATGGCTACATGGGCTCCAAATAATAATAACCACTATGCCACGTCCTAACAATAGAGTTTGGAAATTTGGTAATGAAAAAAATGGACCGGCACGTATAATAGTAGTATAAAAATAGAAAGTTTTATTGGTCTACATTAAAAAGATTTCATCATACAATGGTATTCACAATCACAGTGAGTTAGTAAAAACATAACAAACAGTGCAGGTGGTCCCCCTTTGGAGCTAAAGTGGTACCATTCAACGCTGGACAATGAGTATACATTGATTCGTAAACATTGGTTCCCACTGTGGGGGCTCCACTCGACTGTCTTGAACTAAAGGAATCGCTCTACATGTTTCACAACTGTATAGTCACTTCCTCAGGAGCATACAATTCTAATAAAGAGATAACAGTGCCCATGGGGGGCACTACACAGGTGGAAGAAGTACTATTCTCGTGGTGAGCGACCATTTCACCAGGTATGCCCAGGCTTACCCTACCAAAGATCAACAGGCTACTTTTTCCTTGTGGAAAAATTCTTCATCCATTATGGATTACCTGTCAGGATTCATTCTGATCAAGGGAGGTATTTTGAAAGAAATAATTTTGATCTCAAGGTGAGGGTTCAAGATTTACAGCTGGGAGATCAAGTGCTGCTCAAGAATTTGGGTGTGCCTGGAAAACATAACTGGAACACAACTGCAGCTCCTATAGTTGGAAATTGAGTCCCAACATGAGGGGGGGGGGGGGAGAGTTTAAACAAGTGGCATCCACATACATATAGGACAAAAAGTTCTTCTTGCTAGGTGTTTTCAATTGGTCTCACAGGATCGACATAATCCACAGAAATCCACGATTTAAGGTAAAAGATGTGTGCTTACCAGAATTAGGTGGTATATGCGCAGGGGTCAAATCCAAATCGGATGATCACTCTCATGGATTCCCAATGGCGAGGGAGGGAAGATGTCCAGATGTGGCGTTTCCGTCTCCTATGGCTCCACTGCAGAGGATTCTTCAGCCCCACAGTTTCTTGGATCCTGGTGGAATTCCGGATGGGACGCTCTATTCCTCCAAGGGAGGGACAAGGATGGAGAAGAGTGTAGCTCCAATTCTTTACCTCGCAGTTTCAGAGACTCATCAAGCGTGAACCCGATAATGGAAACAAGAGAAAATCCGCGATCGTGTAATAACGTTTAAAAGGAATTTATTCAAATCCAAGGGTTAAAACATACTCACATAGTGTAAAGTGTATACAGAGCTCTATGCAACATGACAGGAGAGAAAGGGAACCCAACGCGTTTCGGCTACCAAGCCGTCATCTGGGGTATTGCCCCCTCCTGTCAGACCTGTTATTTATAGATAAATGCAGTACAAGAATGACCAGCCTCTAGGGGGCTGCAAAACGGAAGTTCGGATTTTTTGGAAAATGGCACCGAGGGCGTGCGTTCCACGCCTCAAATCCATAAGGAAGATGGCCAGGTGGTCCATTTGATTTAAGGGCCGTAAATGTTTTATTTCGTCCAGATCCATATTTGGTGAAAAGATAAAGAAGAAAGTGCGATATTGTTTAAATAAACTTAAATATATTAAGATGTTTAAAATGGATGATACAGAAAGAAGCCGTACCCGGAAATACTCAGATTCCCGAGTGGCTGGCATGTGAATAAACAAAAAAAAAGGTGCCATAATTACGTCCATATAGTTAAAGGGATCAAAAGATGATGCAAAAAGGTGAAATGAATGGAAGAAAGAACAATATGACACAATAAAATGATGCGTCATGTGATTTCACCGGAAGTGACAGTTTAGGAACGTGAAGAGTAAAAGTCAAACCCGCTACCTCAGCCCGTCAGCCGGAAGTGACGTGATATGACGTAAACAGTCAACTCCCTTTCGGCTTTTGGACTGTATGCAGAGGGTGCATGGAAACCAGAGATTGAAGCTGGAAGTGATCGTATGGCGTTTCTAAGGCTAAATAATCAAAGGCTGATTGAAAAAGAAGAAAAATTGTGAAATGTGCCCGAAGGAAGTGAGATAGAACAAATATTGCCAGGAAACGGGAGGAAGCTAGTGTAATGAAATTGGACTCGAGATTAGGCTAATGTATAAGTGCATATAAAACCCATGTATTTGTTTCGAAAAACCGAGGGACCAAAGGATGATAGACAGTGAAATAACCAAAATTATTTGAGAGATACAAAAGATACTATTCGCAAATTGGAGGACATCCAACTACAGGATGGCGATATTATAGCCACGGCTGATGTATCCTCCTTGTACACCTGCATCTCACATGATTTAGGCCTGGCGGCAGTCAAACATTATCTGGTACAAGATGAGACTTTATCAGAAACACAAATGGAATTCATTTTAAATCTGGTAGTGTTTGCTACCAAACATAATTACTTTTGGTTTAATAATCAATTTTATTCACAGTGCAAAGGGGTAGCTATGGGGGCTAAATTTGCCCCCAGCTTGGCCAATCTATTCATGGCCAAGTGGGAGGAGGATGTCGTCTATGCTTTGGATCAACCAGAATTAATTTTTTGGGCCCGATATATATTGACGAAATCCCCCTCCTATGGCGGGGCGACCAGCGGTCGCTCGACTCTTTCTTTACCACCTTGAATAACAATGATAGGAACATTGTCCTGTCTTTGGAAAGCAGTAACACTAATATCCATTTTTTAGACCTAAATATCAACATTAGCTCTGGTCAATTTATCACTACTACCTTTTTTAAACCAACTGATAGGAATGGGTACATTCCTACAGATAGTTGCCATCATAAACCCTGGCTAAAATCTGTACCCAAGAGCCAGTTTGTACGACTGAGGAGGAATTGCTCTGATATCAATACATTTACCGAACAGGCACATGTTTTAAAAAAACTATTTTTGGAGAAAGGATACCCAAGTGAGGAAATAGATAAAGAAATACAGACGGTTTCATGTATAGACCGAAGGGAACTTTTAATGGACAAGCCAAAAATTCAAAAACAGGACGCCAAATTGTCTTTTTTTACTGGCTTTTCCATCCAGCATAAACAGGTTAAAAAGATCATTGGCAAACATTGGAACATCTTACGTAACGACAGGATTTTGGGCCCCCTTTTACCAGACAAACCACAGGTCGTCTATGGGGGGTTCCCTCCCTTAGACATAAGTTGGCTTCAAATGTGGTGGATCCCCCTAAACAGATATCCTTCTTCCAGGATTTTAAAGGTTTCTACAAATGTCAGAAATGTAGAGTCTGCAGACTAAATAAATACAAGAATAGGAGAATTTCCAGTTTTTCCTCCACAACCACGGGACTCAGTTATAATGTGAAGTGCTTTAGTACAAGTGAGACAAAGCATGTTGTTTATTTATTAACTTGCCCGTGCAACAAGCAGTACGTGGGTAGAACCACTAGGGCCTTTAATGTTCGTGTCAATGAACATATAACAAACATCATTAAGGGTAAAACCAACCACACTGTTCAAAACATTACCTTAAATATCATGACCGTAACCCCGATGGTACCCTCTACCAAATTATTGATAAATATGTACCTCCTTGGAGAGGCGGATGGACCAAGAGGGGGGTCTCACAATTGGAAACATCGTGGATTTACCTGCTTAAGACTTTCCATCCGCATGGAATGAATGTGGACTGGGATATAAATTCTTTTATAAATAAAGCCTAAAAGAAAAATGTTAACACCATCCCAAGTACGCTTTTAGATTTTTCTGACGTTTTTTCACAACATCTTAGCCCTTGTTCTATATAGCATTTTATATGTTTCTTATATATCCTTTTTTATATATCTTTTATCATATTTTTATTGATTCAGTACGTTCTTTTTTTCTACTCTAACCTTTTACGATATCTTACAACTTTTTTTAGGGGGTCCCGTCAGTCAATCAGATTTTGAGTCATCCGCCCATTTTTTATATAATTTTTATATTTTATATTGTTCATACCACTTTTTATATATACATATATATATTTTTGGGCAGTTTTGGTAATTATGTATTTGTGTACACATCCCATGGGGAGCCCATTCAGAGTGTTGAAACTACCTCTATGATACAAATTAATGTATTTTTTATTATTTTTTATATTTTTTTCCAATGTTTATATGGCGATACCCTATTTGTCATTTTTTATGTTTTATACATTGTAACACGCATGTTCCATTTTTTTCAGGGATTTGGCGCATCTAATTTTGGTTATTTCACTGTCTATCATCCTTTGGTCCCTCGGTTTTTCGAAACAAATACATGGGTTTTATATGCACTTATACATTAGCCTAATCTTGAGTCCAATTTCATTACACTAGCTTCCTCCCGTTTCCTGTCAATATTTGTTCTATCTCACTTCCTTCGGGCACATTTCACAATTTTTCTTCTTTTTCAATCAGCCTTTGATTATTTAGCCTTAGAAACGCTATATGTTTTTTCCTTTAAAAATAGAGGCCATACACATACGATCACTTCCAGCTTCAATCTCTGGTTTCCATACACCCTCTGCATACAGTCCAAAAGCTGAAAGGGAGTTGACTGTTTACGTCATATCATGTCACTTCCGGCTGACGGGCTGACGTAGCGGGTTTGACTTTTACTCTTCACATTCCTAAACTGTGTCAGAACGGTTTCCTCTTGCACGCGTCACTTCCGGTGAAATCACATGACACATCATTTTATTGTGTCATATTGTTCTTTCTTCCATTCATTTCACCTTTTTGCATCATCTTTTGATCCCTTTAACTATATGGACGTAATTATGGAACCTTTTTTTTTGTTTATTCACATGCCAGCCGCTCGGGAATCTGAGTATTTCCGGGTGCGGCTTCTTTCTGTATCATCCATTTTAAACATCTTAATATATTTTAGTTTATTTAAACAATATTGCACTTTCTTCTTTATCTTTTCACCAAATATGGATCTGGACGAAATAAAACATTTACGGCCCTGTGGTCCCTTAAATCACATGGACCACCTGGCCATCTTCCTTATGGATTTGAGGCGTGGAACGCACGCCGTCGGCGCCATTTTCCGAAAAATCCGAACTTCCGTTTTGCAGCCCCCTAGAGGCTGGTCATTCTTGTACTGCATTTATCTATAAATAACAGGTCTGACAGGAGGGGGGGAATACCCCAGATGACGGCTTGGTAGCCGAAACGCGTTGGGTTCCCTTTCTCTCCTGTCATGTTGCATAGAGCTCTGTATACACTTTACACTATGTGAGTATGTTTTAACCCTTGGATTTGAATAAATTCCTTTTAAACGTTATTACACGATCGTGGATTTTCTCTTGTTTCCATTATCTGGTTCACGCTTGATGAGTCTCTGAAACTGTGAGGTAAAGAATTGGAGCTACACTCTTCTCCATCCTTGTCCCTCCCTTGGAGGAATAGAGCGTCCCATCCAGAATTCCACCAGGATCCAAGAAACTGTGGGGCTTAAGAATCCTCTGCAGTGGAGCCATAGGAGACGGAAACGCCACATATGGACATCTTCCCTCCCTCGCCATTGGGAATCCATGAGAGTGATCATCCGATTTGGATTTGACCCCTGCGCATATACCACCTAATTCTGGTAAGCACACATCTTTTACCTTAAATCGTGGATTTCTGTGGATTATGTCGATCCTGTGAGACCAATTGAAAACACCTAGCAAGAAGAACTTTTTGTCCTATATGTATGTGGATGCCACTTGTTTAAACTCTCCCCCCCCCCCCTCATGTTGGGACTCAATTTCCAACTATAGGCGCTGCAGTTGTGTTTCAGTTACTTTGTGACAATCTAGATCGGTTGTTTATGCGTGCTGCCTACTAATTAGACTTTCTGGTATTTTTCTATCCTCTATTTTTGTTTTTAAGTGAGCGCGGGACTGTTAATATATTACATTTCCTGGAAAACATAAATTGGCTGACCGTTGGAGGCCTCAACCCCATGTCATCTGCAAAATTAAACCTGAAGGAAAGTTAGGGCCTCTCAAGATGTGGCATTGTAATCATCTGCTCCCCTTATCAGATGCTTTTCGAGAGCCTCCAATTTCTTCACCTTCATTGAAACCGATTCCACCCAGAACCCATTCTCGTCGATGACTTCCCACTCGCCCTGTGGTGGCGTTAGAAGAGGAAAGTGAGGATGAAGAAATAGTGCCTTGCTTGCTGTGGCCCTCAACTATTGAAGTTGATGTAGAAATCAACAATTGGAGCATAAAGAGAAGACCATCAAGAGAGGTGGAAAAATCACCCAATCGGGAAGCAAATACCTTGTCACTACCTAAGAGAATGCATGCTGTTGAAACTGGGAGTACTGGTTCGATATTGAATCAGGCTGGGGGAGATTTGATTAGCTTTGTCGATGGAGATTCACCTGTGCTTGAGTCAGAAAGCCACATGGAGAAAGAATTACCAATGATATATGAATAAGAAGGAGGGAGCAATGTGCTAAACTCCGATCCTATTGATGAGACTGGTTTTACCATTCTTAAATTGAGTCACACAACCCCATATACAGACCTGCTGTCTGTGACTCATGACCTTACTAATAAGAAAAGTCCTGAGAAGACCTTTACACCATTGAAAAGCCCTGAAGGGAACTATACACGAGTGAAAAGCCCTGAAAGGAACCCTACATCAGTGGCAGAAGCTCATTCTCCTATCAGAATGAGAAGAAATATACACCCCCCAAGGAGAATCACCTACGATACTCTGTGAGAGAACTCTGATAAACGAATTCCTACTATCTCCAGTATTGGTGAGCGGGCAGAAGCCCATCCTTAGTATTACATTCAGAGACACTGCATGCAGACACCTTTACCCCAACCTTTCTACATCAAAAGCCTTCCACTGGGACACCTTGCTTATTCTATTCACCTTTGCTGGTCGCTAGAGTTGGGTGAACGGTTCGGGCCAAGCGAAAGTTCGGTCCCAACATCGCCTGTTCGCCTGCTCAGTGAACACCCAAATTCGCACAGTGCCCAATCAGGGTGCAGTGAATAGCTGGTTGTTAAGGAGCAAGGCTGGGACAGTCTCAGAGTGGATGAGGTGGAACATGCACACAGTGTAGCCAGGGTCATTTTGTCTCAGGGTTGAGGACGCTGAGTGGCTGAGTAGCAGACATCTCCTGATTTGTGGGAACGCCACTGTTGAGCCTGGTGTCACTGCTTGATCCTGGAGGGGACATCACTGTAGCGGACAACCCGGAGCCTCAGATGGAAAGTGGGAGGAGACAGGTAATCACTCTAGGAGTTGGTGAGAGGCTGCTATCACACCCTAATTAAAGGAACGGTATTGCTTATTGGGGACACCGTATAGATGATCCCACCCTGATGAAATTCAGGTGCCAGTGAATGAAACGCGTCGGTGTTTCTGCCCCCAATATCCCCCCTACCCACCCCTAAGGTCCTTCCCTGTTAAAGGGGAACATCAGCTGCCAAGCAATCCGAATTCCTGAAGTAAAACAGCTGATTTCTGTCACATGTCCGGTGACAGGCACAGACTGCAGACCGATACGGATCTGGACTCAGGCAGCATGGTATCTGCACCACGCCTGAACGTACTGCCCAAGGACTTCCATTCAGCAGGATCATTCTACGAACTGATCGTATTCGGCACCCGCCCACCGCACGGAGGACCGGCGGTACAGGGACACTCCATCATCATCTGCCCTCTGGCTAACTGCCCTGGGGAAACCCACACTGGGATGCAACACATCCTGTATAATCCGAGGCTTTCTGAGCGGGCCTGCTAGAAGACGGATGAATATGTCCAAACCGTGAGTTTGTCCCAACTGGGATCTTAAAGCCACCATCCCTGATACTGCCTGATGAGCATTACTTTAACTTATAAAGATATAGATATCCATCAAGTATACGGAATACCTACACTATTTGAACTTTTCCAGGATCTAGACCATCGGTTCCTCATGACATTATTTATATTTAATTCTTCTCTATTTGGGTTTGCTTATCCATAATTTATGTACAAATGTGATATGAGCAATCTGGTTTTGACTGGCCCAGAGGTTCCTTAAAAGCGGTCGGCACTTCATTGAGCTGACCACCTGAAGTGGATTACCTGGGACCTACTGTCAACATCAGGCTCTTGTTCTCCTCCTAGGATAAGTAATATTTAAATGTATTCCACTCAGCTGTGTGTACGACCCCGGGGTGTTTTAACAGACAACGTTGTCTTTTAATTGAGTGTTACATGTTATTGGTTTTTCAATTTTTCATAATAAAATTTAACAGCACTTTTGATTGAGTATATGCTGCTGGATTAACCCTTCAACTTCCTGCAAGGATAAGGACCCCTTCAGGGAGGGCCCTATCCCCTCCCAAATGTTTTTGTGTCTAGTCTATCAAGGTCCATTTAAGGTGAATCCCACCCCGATATTGGAGTGAGTCGGCCATACTCGTGCAGATCTCAATCTGGTTAAGGATTTGAGATCCGTGTCCTTCCCCATCCCCGCCTTTTTGTCCCCCCTTTTTTTGACACCGTATAGACACCTATGCCTGTATTTAGAAGTACTTAATTTTGAGTGCTCTGGATTAGGGCCCCAACATACTGGCCAGTAGACAAGGGTTGGGCAAACATTTCTGGACCATTATCATAGCATTGCCCCCTAGAGAGGACCTTCCCCAGTACAGGTATTAGGGGTTATTCATTGTTAAGTTTGTTTATTAACAATTTTATACATTCACTTTAAGTGTTTATTGCCATTTTCAATTTCTTTGGTTATTGTACTATTGTATATATTGTTAAAATAGTATATCCCCTCTACAGTCCAGGTGTGTTGGAGAGTATGGTGCTGCTTACTGAGTTGGGCTCAGGGAACAGGGGACCTGAGAAAATAGCTTCTCCTTTGGGGATAAGTGCTGCAGATAGCTGGAAAGGATAGTATAGGAAGCGTAGATCTATAATCACAGGTTATTGTTTATGGCACATACATATTTATCTCAGTCCAAGCTAAAACAATGCAACTACGGTATGTAAAAATTGCCATACTTAAACTTCAGCTTTAATGATGTTGCATGCACACATAGTATGTGTGTGTATCAACAATAGGCCATAGACAGTAATAAAAACCTTTTATTGCAGCTCACCGCACCTCCAGTGTTCACTGCAGTGGGAATAGGACACATAGAAATCAATTGTTTTCTGTGTGTCCTAGTGGGGACCTGCCTTCTTCCAGTGCAGTAAAATACAGGACAGCACACATGTGTGAGCAGGGCCTAAATATTCAGCTGCCATTTTGCTTTGCTTGGGTTCTGGTGTGTCCTAATACCTTTAAGGAGGAACGGGTGCCCCCAGGCATACCTGCCATTTATCTATTGCCATTAAAGGAGAAGTTGGGCCAAAACTCTTTTGACCTTACTTCTCCTGTGGGTCACAGTAGTGCGCTTAGTTCTGCACTCCCGTGGCCAAAATTCAGCATGCTAAAGTGTGCTCTTGGCTGATGCCACTCAGCAGGTCCAAACTCTGCAGGGATTCTGAATTTAGTGTGCTGCTGAGAACCTGAACCAGTCGCTCTCGCCCCTGCACAGCTTGGTGCTCCAGTGGGAGCTGGAGGGGCAGAGTAGAGAGCTGGTCACAGCTCACTGAAGACCGAGAGCGAATGGCAGTTTTCAGTCTTAGAAACAGTGGGGGACAGATGCAGCATTGAAACAATGCTGCCGCCACCTTAGGTGAGTGTGATTGTTATTTTGAAATCCTACGCTTCTCTTTTAATGCTCTAATATGGAGAATCTTATAGACTAGAGTTAGGGCCGCACTATACAAATGGGTCTATCTACCTCTATTTTTAGTGTACATTGTTAGTATAATTTGTTTTTCTTTTGCCACAGTTATTGTTCCTCAGGTTTTGGTGAGAAAATATGAGAAATTTAATTATTTCAATATGTGATATGAATAGGACCAACACCTGAGAAGAATATGTATTCACTCTAGCATTTTATATACATAATAATCCCTCGCTCTGTTGGATTGTGCTATAGCAGCCAATAGGATTTGGATTGTGAATGGTATAATTCTTTAACCCTTGGCCACGTTTTTATATAAGGCCTAAAAGCACTGTTCTTTAAAAACTTCATTCATTCATTCTTCAACGCCATTCATTCTTAATGTCATCCCCATGCATCTAAAAACGCAGCACATTTGCAGGCGTGGGAACCGCTGGGAAATTGCACGGTGCAAAAGTACCATGCAATTTCCTGGCTGCTGCGTTTTTTTAAATTTTGCATTAAAAGCAGGCACAGCAGCCCATTTAAATGAATGGGCTACCATGTCGCGCCAACACAGCCCGCAGAGCTGCAATAGTGTGAACCAGTGTTTTTCCTTGAGTGTTCTTTGTTTATATGTACTGGGTATGGGCTATGGCATATGTGTTTTCAGGTATAGTTTTGTTTAATATTTTGAATGAAGTAGAGTCACAACCAATATTTTATTTTGAGTGAGTTTATATATGAGTTGTCATTGGTGACTTCTCCCATTTTCACTTATTGTTTTTCCTAATGGGCAGATAGCATTAGTGGGGCACATAGAGAATTTTATCAGTGAGTTCACAGTCTGTACTTGATTAGCTGCAGAGGAGGGCAGGGGGGACATTGGGGGGTCTAATAGACCCCTGATGTCTACATAAATAGTACATTTCACCTGCCCATTCTATCACACAGGGTTTTTAGTGGAGTAAAAAAATGTATTTTAATAAAATTAAGTTAATAAAAAATATGTAAAAGCATGCATGTAAAGCCTTTTAAAATTAGCCAGAATTGGCAAGAAACTTGGCAACATTGGGCATACTGCTTACTATTTTAAATTAATGCCCAATGAAATCCTGTCTAAAAAGGCCCGGGTGCAAGGTTAAATTTGACATCTATTCAGGACTTTTTTTCAGTGGGAACAAGTACCGGGACACCTTCAGCACTGAATGTATATTGTGCCAAGGGAGGGGCTGTTGGGGGCTTTATTGTCACTTGGGGGGGGGGGGGCGGGATCCATCTTTGCTGTAGAGATCTATTGTTTCTGGGGGGTAAATCGTCAATGGGGGAGATCTACTGTTAAGGGTGGTCTATTGTTGCTGGCTGCTGGAAAATCTATTGATGCTGGATACTGGGAGATCTATTGTTGCTGGGCTGGATCAATTGCTGCTGGGGGTATTTTTCAGTGGGATAGCTATTGTTGCTGGGAGAGATCTATTACTGCTGGGGAAATCTATTGTTGGTGGGAGCGATCTATTTTCATTGGGGAGATATATTGTTGCTGAGTGGATCTATTGTTGCTTTGGGGATCTGTAGTTTCTGGGATTGTTCTAATGTTGTTGGGGGGTCTATTGTTGCTGGCTGCAGGGGACCTATTTTACTGCCTTTCATTAGCACATTCCATACATACTTAGCCCAAAAATGACACTTGGTTCTGTTTTCTCTACGTAGAGGTGGAACCAAGGGACGGTGCTCGGAGGTGGGTAGGTGGTAGAACCAAGTGATGGTGCTCAGAGGTGGGTAAGATTATTGAACCAAGGGTAGGTGCTTGGAGATGGATAAGGGGTGGAACCAAGGGTGGGTGCTCAGAAGTGGATAAGGGATGGAACACAGTAAATGTAGGCTGTTGAGCCACGATTTTACCACCACGACTGCTCAGTTGCTTTTGAGAGGCTGCCAAATGCGACCCATTCACGTGAATAGGGCTACACCACAACAATCCTTGCATTACGGTGCAGCTGGCTTTCAAAGGTTAAAACAGTTATCCAGGAGGTGACATATCATCTCGGAGTCACTTGTCAAATACCTCTGTTAGGCTGTCATTTTAGTTAGCGATTAAAGTAATTGAAATTGGTATAAATTCACATTCCTATAAAAATGGAAAGAAATAGTTGTCTTTAACTTTTTTTTATTAAAAGTATTTCTAGCAAAGTTTTTCCTCCTTTTTTCCTTATTCTCAAACAACATCCATCATTTAAAAAAAATACTTTGAAGACTCTCATTCCTTCACATCATTACAAACGTGGGGATGGCAAAAAGGATTCATCGCTATCTGACTCCAACAGGCATTCAGATCACAAGCTGGCTGTCATGCAGTTATAATGAACAGATACCGCTGAAGGGGCTTAGCATCATCACAGCTAAGTTTGCTGACTGGTGATAATGGTCTATGGAATTCTATTTTATCTTCTTTCCACTAGTTTGCTTTGAGAAGTGATTTGTTAAAATAATTAGTGACAATTGTCTATTTCCAAAGACAGTTTTGTGTAGTAGTGGCAGTCGCATGGATGGGTGTTCAGCGAATGACAAGTACTAATCAAGCATGGGAAACAGAATTTGTAGAGTCTGTGCTTGTATCAGTGACAGCCTCTGGGAATTCAAAATTTTAAATATGCATGGCTAAAAAAAGATAATCAGGTAAGGAAAGATATAACAGCATCCCTGAGATGTGAAACTCTAAAGCCTGGGTACCGCCAAAGACAAACAAACCTGTAACAGATTTCAACTGCTATTATGGGAGAGATATGACTTCTGTAAACATACCTATGCAGGTAAGGTGGAAACAACATTTTATGCAAGTGTATATCAGGGACGTGCAGTGAGGTCAGTGGCTGGTGAGGCACTGCCTAGTATCAGAGCCAGATATACACAGGTTACATACCTCACGAATGTTAGTGAGAGCAATAATTCTAGCACTAGACCTCCCCTGTAACTCTAAACATGTAACCTCTAAAAATTTTTAAAGCGTTGTCTGGAGATTCTTAAGTACTGAGGTTTGGTTCCATTCCACAAGTGTGCTCAATTTTAAAGCGTGACATGTTAGGTATCTATTTACTCGGCGTAACATCATCTTTCACATTATACAAAAAAATCAGGCTAACTTTACTTTTCTTTTTATTATTCATGAAAAAGTTTCTTTAAAAAAAAAACTAATTTGAAAAATTGCTGCGCCAATACTGTGTAACATAAAAAGTTGCAATGACCGCCATTTTATTCCCTAGAGTGTCTGCTAAAACAATATATATAATGTTTGGAGGTAATTTTCTAGCAAAAAAATTATATTTTTTACATGTAGGAGAGAAGTGTCAGAATTTCCCTGGGTGGCAAGGGGTTAATTACTAAGTAAGTCATATACAAATAATTATTATATATTGTTTGTTTTTAAGGTACTTTACTTTACTATATTTTAAAAAACTGTATTCACTTCCGGTTCCGGCGCCTCATGTGTGAGGAGTGAGCGCGCAGAGCTCCGCTCCCACGGGACAAAAAACGGCCTCCATACCGGGACTCAGCCACCAACACAACCCGCGCTCGACAGCAGATCACCTCAGGGACGGAATGGACAAGTTCCTTCTTGCCCCCCGGCCGGATCCGACCGCTCCGAGCGGATCGAGCACCTCGAGCGCCCAGCCAGGGTGTACCAAGATGGCCGCCGCATCGGAGCAGACGCTTACTGCGATGGAGGTGCAGGCCCAGGACGCTCACAGAGCGACTACACCAGATGAGTACACAAAAATTGCCCAAGCGGTGGCGGCCCTGATACTCCCTAACATATCCCAGGTAGTAGACAATGCGGTGCAATCAGGCATAGCCCAGATACGGTGGGAGCTGGGGGAACAGGCGCGCAGGATAACAGCTACTGAGGCCAGAATTTCTGACATAGAGGACGAGGTATACCAAATCAATGGCACCTTAGAAAAACATGACAAGGCATTCACAGCAATGCAAGACAAGATCGAGGATCTAGAGAACAGGTCGAGGAGGAGCAATTTGAGAATAATTGGCCTCCCAGAAAGCTGCCCCAATAACGCCCTCCCTACCATTTGCTCCGTACGCATCCCAGAGGCCTTAGGCCTACCAGCACCATGCACGGTGGAGCGAGCGCACAGGGTAGGCCCTCCGGACCCCAACCGCAAATCCCCCAGAGCGGTCATAGTGAAGTTCCTCAACTATACAGACAAACAAGCCATACTGCAGGCGTTCAGGAAAACGCGCACACTCAAGATAGAAGGAGCAAGCCTTCTGATATTCGCAGATTACTCTGCAGAAGTCTCCAGGAAACGTAAAGCATTCCAAGCAATCTGCACGGAACTTTACAAACAGAGAATACGATTTTCCCTGGCCTTCCCTGCAACCCTACGGGTCCAGACCCCAGATGGCGAGCAGCTCACGTTTCAAACACCACGAGAAGCAGAGGCTTTTCTCAGAGCTAACTCTTCTAGACA
>BLSH010002567.1:550051-560654 GCA_018402905.1 Glandirana rugosa
ATTCAGTGTCCCTCAAGAGTCCCTATGTGTCCGTCATTAGACGTTAATCAGACGACTGTAACCCCTTGGTGTCTCGAGTCGTCGTGGCGTGTGGGAGTCGAGAAGTACGAAATGACAAATTGTCCGTCGAAAATAGTTGTGTTGTTGAGGTGAGGACCAGTGAAGAAGTAGGGACGTAAGTCACGTTACAACCGTTACTAAGTACTGAACCCTCCGTGTCACCACATCACCTATCGTGACAGCGGATCGTCGTTTTCCCAGCGACCTAGCTCAGGGCTGGTGTTGTGATGGACGGACCTCAAACGTACGAGATACAATCTAAGGTCCCTAACTCACATTCATACACATAGTAGGGTCAATTTAGACAGGATCTAATTCACCTACCAGCATGTCTTTGGAGTGTGGGAGGAAACCGGAGTACCCAGAGGAAACCCACGCAGGCACAAGGAGAGCATGCAAACTCCAGGCAGGTAGTGTTGTGGTCGGGACTCGATCCAGCGACCCTTTTGCTGCTAGGCGACAGTGCTATCCACTACACCACTGTGCCTCCCAAGTCATGAATCATTGCCAACATTGCACTGAATGCAGGGATGAAGAAGTGACCAGGAGTGGAGTTGTTGTGTTGATAAAAGCTGCCTGTTAAACAGTAAAGCATGAAGAGCTGAGGGTGTGCGGTGCTGCTGAGCTCTGTGGTTCCCCAATGTCAGCAGACTAATTGCAGATTACTGCCTGTGTATCCCTGAGAACTCCCTGTGACTTAGATGCCAGCTCATAGTTCTTATTCTACTGCTGAGCTTTGGAAAAGACCTGTTCAGCCTTATCTGTTATCTATGGATGCAAACTAATCACTGCCTGTGTTTTGCTGGGAGCTCCCTGTCATGTGTGAGATCTTACCTTGCAGGCTCCTCCATGTCCTCTCCCTCTGCTCTGTACAGGATGGTGGGTAGGGGAAGGGTCCCTGTGGAGAGAGGAAGCACTGCTGGAGGTAGAGACTAAGTGTCCGAGTGCGACTTGTGGAGGGTGGACATGGCTAGACAGCAGGCTAGAAAGTGTAACTGCAAGCAGAGAACATCTTGGCTCCCTCCCCAGGCAGAGACCAAATGGACTAGGCAGTTTAAGGTCTGCAGATTCAGACATCCTAAAAAGCTCCTATACTCAGAATGGAATGTTGGAAAGCAGCTAATGAGGGTGGAGAATTCATTTTACTGTGTTCTAGATAGGGTTTTTTTGTGAGATTTGGGACGTTTGCCCTGTTACTAGGTAGATTACACTTCTCTTTCTTATCTAATCTGTCTATTCCAGCAATTAGCAACAGAAGCACAGCTAGAGAGAAATTCCAAAGGTTTTTTTCTTTGGAGTTTCGCTGTGCTGGCTGTTGGTTAATAATTATAGTTAATTTTTATTTTTATTTCTTACTTATTTTTTTGGTGGGGCTCCGCCCCTACAGCCCCTATGGACGAGCCTCCACTGGTGGTGAGTCTACAGCAAGAGGTCTTCAAGTCTACAGCATGAAAATTCAGCCACAGTGACCCCTGTGGTGGGATGACTATTGTACAACATAACTGAACCAGAATTTGCAGCAGACTTGCAGAATGTTTGCAAAGTTGAGCTGGAGTCATGCAATGCGGACTTGTTGCAATTGTGCAACAAACTTGTGAAGCCTGGCAAGTCTAGCAATAGCTTAGCAAGTCATTTTCAAACTTGCCGCACAAATGTGGCTAGACTCACAAAAATCAACAAAAAGCAATATACCTGCACAGTGCATAGGAAAGCGGGATGGTGATAGACAATTGTTCTGCATGTGGGGCTGGCTCCAAGAGTACCAAACTCAGGCAGCACTTGGGATTCTTACTGGCACCTAATACAGCTACTTTGCAGTGCATGGTTGTTCCTAGGATTGCGCAAGACCTGGGACACCCTTAATTGCTCTGAGAAGAGCAATGGTGTGGCACATGGTGGGTGTGCCCAAATTGCACAGTGGGAAGGGCTAAAGGTATATGGTTAAATATAACCTACTCTGCTCAAGAGTGCATAACCCACAGAGGGCAGGGGTCATAGGTGTGTGACACAGAGTGCAACTGCATAGGCAACAAGGAATTTCTCATAAAAGCTTTTATATCAGTTTTAAACATCATGGACATTTTTACTGGCAAATCTGCAAAAGTTAACCATTTCTATGGAGGCGGGCTACTTTGAAAAGTAGTCTACTTGTCAGAAGCACCTGCAGTGAGTTGATACAAGTGGGGGAGGAGTTTACCATCATTAGATGAAATAGGGAGTGCCAAATATTGACAAAAAAATCCAAAACAAGCGATAAGTCATGGTGCCAGTTAAACAGAGATAAGCAAAAGTAAATGTGAGCGCAGCTGCCCCCTTTAAAGGTGGAAAGGACCACTTTGCAAATTAAAAAAAAAAGTAAAAGGAATGGCACTAACTCAAAAACCAAAATTATATAAATATCATATAATGTGATAATCAACATGGATCAAACAGTCCAAAATAATAAGGATTCAATAAAAAGTGACAGCGTCTTCACAGAACAGTCCAATCACCGTGATTGAGAGATAAGTGTCTTAATTGGTTTTCTTTAAACCGCGCTCCACCGCAAACTGTGTGTTAAAAATGCATACTCACCAACCGTCTATATTAGATATGCTTTATAGTAATTCCAGTTCCTTAATAATCAACCCTTAGAGAGATCCAGTAGAGGTGGCAGCCCTTAACCCCGGAAGTGTCTCCATATATTATTCAAGCAATAGGACTTGGGAAAAGCATATGTGCTAGAAGAGAGCGCGCCTCAGTTATCAGGAAACCACTTCTGAAGTTTAAGAGTCCAGCCATTATAGCCCCATGAGAGAGGGACCCAGAAGGTTAGAAAAACTTGCTGAAGACCAAGCACTGTGTTTGGAGTAGAATCTGCATGTATCTTGTGCTTCCTCAGTCCTCACTCCTATTTCTCTATTCATTAATGCAGTGAAGTCTACAAAAACCTAAACTAAGAAGGCTGGGGCCCATCATTCTGAACATCCACAGAAAAGAATTACTTCCTGGGATATACCAGGAACATTACTTGTCAAGTAAGTGAGCATGAGACTTTCTCAATGTATTTGCTAGGGAGCTGAAGGTCAGTATTTAGTCACATCTATTGAGGATCAGTCAGAAAAGCGTTACAATAGAAAATGGCTACATTTCACCTGCATGCAAATAATGCATTTGTCATAGTCCTGTGCAAGAATAAAAACATGTAAGTAGAAGATCACCAGTTATCCCAAAATGGTAGACTGAGTGTATATATTATGCATTCTGGTAATAACTGACAATCCAAATTTTCAACTGCACTTAACTACTTCAGCCCCGGAAGAATTTCCCCCTTTAGGACCAGAGCACTTTTTGTGATTCGGCACTGCGTTGCTTTAACTGACAATTGCGCGGTCATGCGACATTGTACCCAAACGATATTGACATCCTTTTTTCCCCACAAATAGAACTTTCTTTTGGTGGTATTTGATCACCTCTGCGTCATTTCTGATCACCGCTATAAACAAAAAAAGAGCGACAATTTTGCAAAAAAAACATTATTTCTTACTTTTTGCTAAAATACATATCCAAAAAAAAAATATATAAAAAAAACAAATTTATTCATCGGTTTTGGCCGATATATATTCTTCCTCATATTTTTGGTGAAAAAAATCAGAATCGGCGTATATGGATAAGTCTGCGCAAAAGTTGTCGTGTTTACGAACAATGAGAATTAATTTATGGGGTTTTTGTTTATTTCGTTTTTTTACTAGTAATGGTGGCGAGTTGCGATTTTTAGCGGGACTGCAACATTGCGGCGGACATGTTGGACAATTTTGACACTTTTCTGGGACCATTCGCATTTATCAGTGCTATGAAAATACACTGATTACTGTATAAACGTCTCTGCAGGGGTTAACATTAGGGGTGGCTCTAAGGGTTAACTGTGTTTCCTGGGAGGTGTTACTAACTGTGTGGGGGCTGGGCTGAGTGGGGGAGGAGAGTGATCACGGCTCCCATACACAGGGAGCCTACGATCACACTCCTTCTCCCCTGTCAGAATGGAGATCTGTTGTTTACATACACGGACCTCCATTCTGTCACTGCGAGGGGAGCGATCGCGGGTAGCCAGTGGACATCGAGTCTGCCCTACCAGCTCACTGGTTCCCCCGCAACACAGTGAGCGCGCTTGCGATTAACGATCTCGCAGCCACCGTCAGGTAACTGGTTAAAATATCATCGTGCAGTAAGTTTATTAAACGATGCAGATCACAGAAACAATAAAAAATGCGCACTTACATTTGGAAGTCAGCACCAACATGTACAGCTCAGTGTGCGTTCGCCGTCTATCCAAGATGTGGTGTGCGTTCCAAAACGCCGGATGTAGAAGAAACCAGGATACTGGTTGTGACGTCAGTATTGGCAGACGCCCAGCCTCAATGCATTTTGCGGTAACCACGTCATCAAGAAGCTCACCCGTCGCCATTTTCTTCAAGCCTTATATCCCCCACCTCTCTTTTTCATTGGCTAAGCGGGATCTCCCTCGCTCATTGACAATTACAGGCCCGGAGGTTAAACATTTCTTTTGTATATGTTGAAATTAATTTATTTATATGTCTCTATATATTAAAAAACAGTGCACCTAAGAACCACGAAGATGCTAGTCACTACAATATCATTAATTTAAAAACAAATTATATAAATCTATGAATTTATAAGATTTCACAATAATTCACAATATTTTAATATCATACATTAACCAATGGTCGTACCTGGTAATGTTTAGTATCTAAAATAATTATAATTATTCCCTATCGACTCAAGATGTTGTGACCCAATAGTCAATACTCTCTTGTTGGTAATGAATTTGGCGTCCTAGTGGGTTTTTTTACCAATATATAATCTTAAATGACTCCAAACAGTACATTTGATATTATGTATTACAAAAACTATTATATATGTCCTTATCTAGCTGTCATTAGAGGACCAATAGCTATGTTAGCTTATATTAGATATAATTCTAAAAAATAGGAAACTAAACAATTGAAAACTTTTTTTGTGCACGCTATTTAACTGAATAAGTGGAGGAGGGGGGCTTTTCACCAGGTGTTCAACTAAGCTGGGTGTGGTATGGGTGGAAGTGGGATTGTTTGGTATGATGTTTCTGTTTACATGACTTTACCGTTGGTGGCCCTGTGTAAACAGCAAAGGAAAGGGGCCTTTGTTTGCTAGGGATAGACCCCACTCAGAACGATAAATGTCCCCAGCAAAAAGGAAAGAAAAAAAACTAAAGGGCGAGGGTTGTTGGTGGTGGGGCATGGGAGTGCTTGGCATAAAGTGCAATATACACAGCATGAAGACAAAACTCCTGATCTAGGACAACTAGTATTTTCAGAAAAGAAGAAATTAGCAATGTTGGCTTTAATTTTTCTCTCACTACAGGTTTCATTCAAACAAGATTGTATTCCTGGAACATGAAACAGACCCACTGCCAAAAATAAAGCTCCCAGTTACCTTGTTCAAGCCTGTCGTTTAAGGCATTAGATGCCCCAAAATACACAGTTTAATTTCAGAAACTGTCGTTCCACGATCCCACAATCTAATGCTGGCCATAGACGTATAGAATTTTATCCGAAACTGGTCATTTTTGGAAAGATTGTTTGACATTCGTGCCGTTAGTGGACCCAACTTTACATTTTTATAGTAGGTCCGGCTAATGTCAAAGGATCCGAAGTGAAATTTGAAGACATATGTAAAAAGTAATAAGAAATACATATGTATAGATGATGTTTCATGGAATGTTAATATCATTGTTTGTTTTTATGAATACAGTATTATTGTAAATAAAACATATGTATATATGTAAATAATATGTAAAATTAAAAAAAATATATATGTAAACTATAATGACTATTCTAATTTTTTTTTTTTTTCCAAAAATGAAATAAGCGAGCATTGAAAATACAATAAAACATCAGCGTTGGTACAATAAGAATATTTGTTACATATGACTCGTAACACCGAAAAAGAACAGCAAGGTGAAGTATGTTAAATAGTATACAATCACAATGTTGTGTTGTGTATAAAGCATTCTTACAAGCCCGTCTGTTCCTGTTTCTGAGTTTAGGCCGAGGCGTGTAGGTGCTAGAAGCTAGGTGATGTAATGTGGATTTAAAACTTTTATGTTGTTTTGCCAGTGGAGGGGATTTTCTAGCCTCGTGAGTAGAGTCATTTGTGACTTTTGAAGAGGAGGTCAGTGGAGTAAGAATTTGGTAGTCAGTGTACATATAGATGTGTCCAGCACAACCATATATGGTGTTGTTGACCTATTAGGGTGGCAAGATGATGTGAGTGCTGATGGGGGGGGAGGGGTCAGGGAAGCATGGGTAAGGGAGATTGATTGGGAACCGTGAGTTTGGAACTGAATAGGGTATAAGATCATTGTTTAGCTATGGACTAATATGCATGCATATAAGTATATTAGGGTATGATCAGGGGGTGAAACTCTCAAGTATTTGTGTCAGGGCGGAACCATTAGCTTCGGAAGAGTTTGATCATTGCAAAAAGAAAAAAAAAATGTTTTTTTTTCCCGTTTTCTCTTCCCTACCTCCTTCCGGAAGTGGTTGCATGAGTCCCAGCAAGGTGAGGTTATTCTATGTGGATGGTATGTTGAGTATTTGACGATATTCCACAGAAGATTGGAAGTGAATCCAACAAGCCCACTGGGCAGCAAATTTGTGAGGGGAGTTTCGTGCGATAGCTATGAGCTCCTCCATTTCTGCGATTTTATTTATACGTTTATACCAATCCAACAAGGAGGGTACTGTTGGGGTGCCCCAGAATCTGGGAATGCATGTTTTGGCTGCATTGACTAAGGACATAGCTAATGATTTATGGTAAGACATATATCTGGAATCCTGATGATGGAGTAAGTATTGTGCGGGCGTAAATTCCAAAGTGTAAACTGTAATATTTTTTATTATAATGACTTTTCTAATCAGAGATATCTGAATGTTCTTTTACATTCAACAAAGCATTACATGTTTCATAGATGTGGTTATGATATGTCTATTGATGCAATGTGAAGTATAATATAATAAAAAGCAAAAGAAAATCGTGAAATGCTCCTAAAATATTCATTTTTATTTAACCAATGTAGCACCCTCCAAGGTGGGTGCTAGAATAGAGTATAGTTTTGTGCATTTCTGCTTACCAGGAAGATTGTTGGGCAAATTTAGAGTGCTTTCTGCCTACCAGGGAGCAGGATCTATTGGAGAGGTCTGCTCATGGTGCTCAGGTGCAGCTCAGCTTGCCTGGATGTCTCACACTGGTCCAATAGGGAGGCATATTGGCCAGTGGGAGGGGACCTGACAAGTGAGGGCACAAACATTGTTACAGCCCTGGCGATTGGCAGAGGAAAGTGTCTCAATGCATGCTGGGTAACTGAAGGGCACATGTGCTTGGGGTCTTTCAGCTGGTGAGCAGGGTCCCGGAGGGAGGGGACGGCTGCCCCTTCTCTATAGAAGTTGCCATGGGGCCTCAGTTGGTCAAACTGAGGGCCCGAAAGTTAGAGAGGAGCTGAACCCAGAGGTCCTGCAAAGCGTAATGTAAGGGAGACACCAGGAAGGATCTGATTCTACTGTGAGTACAGATCTGTGTCATGGGGCCTGTCCTGTGAAGGCCACCTTTTTCAGCTAGAAGAATCAGTGAACGGGTGTCAGTCAAGGGGATGCTAGATTGTGTCCTGAAGATAAAATAGTTGCATCAAGTCTGCTGCTAGAGAAAGCAAGAAGACTTAATTCTTCCATACAAGTGGCAGTATGGTAAAAGCAGTGTGTCTGCTTCCACAAATAACCTGGTGAGGCCAAGTGAGAGTTGAACTTATCTACTGTGAATATTTCAGTTGGAGTATCCCACTATTCCCTTCTCCCATCCAAGTTCCACAATAAATCTAAAGAAAAAACACAAATACCCTGGACTGTTTATTGAGTGATGAGCAAGCGGGAGTAAGGGGGGGGGGGGGATACGTGGAAACCCCTAGCAACCATTTGCAGGTAATCAGAGGGAGGCCTGAGAAGTCAACACACAGCAAGCCCTACAGGGACAGTGCTACACCAATTATAGAAACAAAAAATGCGCCTCTTGGTACATGTTAAATGTAATTGCAGCATATGTAAAGAAAGTGCAATGTCTAAAGCAGTATGTTGTCATGAAACATACATTCACATAATGAAGCCATAATTTGCCAAAGTGTACGTAGTGCATATGGCTTTTCACTATGCACAGATTACAATTAAATATATCACAAAAGTCCATAATCATTACATTTTTTTACGAGGTAGTGATATAGTTTCAGTACTTAAATTGTAGGACATATATATTAAATCCTAGAGGCTGACAAAGTGTTGTAAGGTTCAGAAATATTAACTTTAAAAAAATAAAATTGTAGCAGCATTAACAAAATAAAGCAAAAATATGTAGGCATAATATGTAGCGTTTCCAAAAAGCAGCTTGAATTTAAAGTTGAATTACAGCTTTTGTTATACTTTATCCACTAACATGTGACACTGCTGGGTGTGCTGTATAAACTGTATGTAGCTGAGGCTACACACAGTATAAAGCACTATGTTCTGGTTGGGAGCCGAGATCTTCCTATTTCATACCTGGAACACGATATAATGAGAATAAAGTGACTGGAAAAATGTACTTTATAGGCACCACTGATAAAGGTAACTCATTTTATTCATAACACACCACATAAAATTTAAAATAGCATATACAAAAATCCTGTAATAATTTACAGTGTAATGGTTCAATGTCTCCAAAAAATGGCTGCATGGATCAGGAATGCATGGCAGAAAGCCCTGATCACTACACCATGGCTTATAAGGAATTTAGAGAGTATTGGAGGCTAGTGAGGAGCCAAAAAGGCACCACATCCGTAATAAATGAACAATTTAGATTGTTCATGGACTTTAACTGCTTCCACACCGCGCGCAGTATATTTACTGCGGCAGTGTGGATGCGTCCGGCAAATCGCCGTAAATAAATGTCAATTTGCGGAGTGGCCGCTAGGGGGCGCGTGGCCAGCGGCGCGCGTGCGCGCCTGCCGTACTCCGGACCGCACTTCCAGACCACACTAACCACCACCCCGCCACTGGCTTGTTTTAGGGACTAGTTGTCACCAGGTCCCAGTGCTTCAAGCGCACCCCGCTGAATTTTTGGGGACACCATCCTGGGGTTCAGTGTGGCAATCATTGGAAGTCTGTTCATTCCTGGACTAATATCCTGTGATTATTCATTGGCCCCATAATACTAATAACAAACAGGTATTTCACCTAATCTAGCAGTTTACAAATTTCTATTATGAGGCACCTTCTGATGTCTTATATATATATATATATATATATATATATATATATATATATATATATCAATCATATTTTATTATCTATGACTATCTAAGTTATATAGATCTATGATTCTCTTTTCTTCTATGGGGATCTTGGTTCATGAGCCAGGGAATGAGAAATTGGAGAAGGCTTTCCTGCACCTATGAGTGATTTTGTTACCTTATTAGGTAGGTTGACACAGCGATTGACTTGTGTTATGGCAATTCACATAATATTATTTTTCCGTTTTCTGTATTGTTCACTTGTACTCGGTTTATCATTCTATATGAATTTCTAAATTGTCTATATTTGTGTTATAGTATTCTCTTCTGTGGTAGAGTACCCATGAGTCTCCTGAAGAAGCCCGCAGGGCGAAACATGTTGAGCAAGGACACCAGAGTGTACAAATAAGTGATTATATGTTTGTTTTTATACAATCATTTTAACATTTGTACCAAATAAAATCAACATATATTTTATCAATATGGGTTCTTATGTGTATTACTGGCACCTTTAAAGTCCAGGAACAGACAAAGTCTGCTTCCAATTTTCTATACTCAATTGTTCACGGCTTATAAGAGTTAAAGTGACATTCAGGGAAAGCTCAACATGTTTCACGGGGAACCGCTTCCTCAGGAGCTTATAACAATTTCTGAATAAACACAGAGAGACATACATTAGGTTCAGTACAATACTTGTCTTTGCCTGTGGGCAGCCTGGCACACATGGCCGACTACATGCTGCAGTGCCTGCGCAACGACAGCAGAGTTGCCCACATTGTAACTTCCTCTGATTACTGGGTGGCCACCCTGCTGGATCCCCGTTACAAGGACAACGTGCCGTCCTTAATCCCCTCACTGGAGCGTGAGAGGAAGATGCGCGACTACAAGCGCACACTGGTAGAGGCGCTGCTGAGGGCATTCCCAAATGATACCGGGGGCTCAGCGGAAGCACAAGGTGAAGGTAGAGGAGGAGGAGGAGGTAGAGGCCACCAACGCAGCTGTGCCACCGCCAGCACCTCAGAAGGCAGGGTTAGCATGGCTGAAATGTGGCAAAGCTTTGTCAGCAGCCCGCCACAACAAACAGCACAACCAGCCGATAGACAAGGTCTTAGCAGGAGGCAGCATTTCAGCAACATGGTGCAAGAGTATGTGGGCACACGCCTACACGGACTGCCTGATGGGTCTGCCCCA
>BLSH010002567.1:560671-587644 GCA_018402905.1 Glandirana rugosa
GCTTGGGGTAACTTTAGTTACCCCTGGGCTTGAAAATCCGTGTTTTTACCGACATTGTTTCAGGACCTTTCGGGATCTCCAGACGTTTTCCGTCCTTTACCCCCATTCCCACCCTGTTCACTGGATGTTTCTTTACCCCTGTCCGTTTATTGAAATTTATAAAAATTTTTTTATTTTTGTATTTTGTACGTTTTTACCTCCACTTACACCTAGTAGAAGTTTGACACAGACTTTTCATAATTAATTGCCATCTTCGGTATATTGACAAGATTTTAGTAGAAGTTTGATCCCGTTCACGGGATGTTTATTTACCCCTATCCCTTTTATTTAATTTTAGTTGCTTCTACCGTTAATTAATACTTTTCAGACACAGTTTGAAGATGATCCACATTCACCTCCATTTTTGCATGTTTTATGTTTTTATTTTTTTAAAAATATTTAAAGTTATTTGCCTGTCCCCATTTCTTTGTAGGTCACTTGTCCCACCCTTACCCCCATTTCCTGCCTTTTGCAGACCTCTAGGGCTTTCCAGGACTTTGTTACAGCCATTTTTGTGCCTAAAAGTTCGGGTCCCCATTGATTTCAATGGGGTTCGGTGTCCGTGCGATCGTTCGGGTTCCGTCCGGACCCGGACTTTGTCCCGAAGTTCGGCCGGACCAGCAGAACCCGAACTTCCAGGGGTTCGCTCAACTCTAATTATCACTTCTATTGTAAAAATACTCTGCAGCAAGTTTCTAAGTATTTTTTTTCTCTTGTGATAATATATTCAGCTCATTTATCTCTACCAATTGTGTCTGTTTCTGGTATCAATCCACAGCCAGGATATTGGTATTGGTGTAGCCTTGGTGTAGTGATCGGGGCTTTCTGCCATGCATCCCTGATCCATACGGCCATTGTACATTGAACCATTACACTGTAAATTATTACAGGATTGTTTTTATATGCTATTTTAAATTTTATGTGGTGTGTTATAAATAAAATGTGTTACTTTTATCAGTGGTGCCTATAAAGTCCATTTTTTCAGTCACTTTATTCCCATTGTTTCATAGATAGGACGTGGTACTTAACTACCTCACTGTACACCCTCAGTAGCATCCTGTGTTGGCATACATAGTTTCTCATTCTAGAACACAATATACAGTATTTTTCGCCATATAAGACGCTCCGGAATATAAGACGCACCCAATTTTAAAGGAGGAAAATCTAGAAAAAAAAGATTCTGAACGATTCTGAACCAAATACTGTAGTAAAATATTTTAATGTCCACCATTGCCCCCCACTCGTCATCACCATCACTGTTCCAGTGCAACATTGCCCCCACACTAATAATAATAGCCAGTAGTGTAACATTGCCCCCACATTAGTAATAATAGCCAGTAACATTGCCCCAACATTAGTAATAATAGCCAGTAACATTGCCCCCAACATAGTAATAATAGCCAGTAACATTGCATTGCCCCTGCCCCCTAATAGCCAGTCCAGCAAACCTCACTATTGTTGCAGATGTGCGCTCTGGTAGGATCCACGAGCAGAGGGGTGATGACATCAGCGCACACCGCCGCCGAGTGTACCAAGATGGCTGACCACTCCGGAGCTAGGCCAAAGCCGCGGCCTTTCCGTTGCACTCTGTGGATTCTTGTATCGCTGAGGCAAACTGTCTATTCGTCGTATAAGACGCACCAACTTCCCCCCCCCAGTTTTGGGGAAGAAAAAGTGCGTCTTATACGGCGAAAAATATGGTAGTCTATTTGAGCAGCACTCAGCCATTCATAGTCATGGGTTGTGACATCATCAGCCCGCCTCTCTGACTCAACCACCAGAGGAAGTTTTGTATACATTTCTAGAATACATTGCTTTCTATAAATGGCTGAACGCAGCACAGATAGACTATCTTGTGTTCCGGGTATGAAACAGGAAGGTCTCAGCTCACAACCAGAACACAGTGCTGAATGCTGTGTGTAGCCTCAGCTACATACAGTTTATGCAGCACATCCTGCGGGACATAGTTTGTGTGTACCAGCTTGGTCCAAAGGAATCATATAAAGTATAAAAGCTGCAGTTCAGCTTTAACATATACTTTTCCAGAAGAATGTGGCATGATTTAAAGTGTAAACAGTAGCCAATTAACAACATGGATTAGTATAATAAAAAATTACAAACATATAGAACATTTTAATTTCCCTTTCTAAATATCAACCACAATAGTCATTGGTCATGTAATGGTTTGCATTGCAAGAAAAAAGTAAACACTCCATTTGGACTAGAAAACTGGTTTTGATTTGCTATTACACACAAAAAATATAAATAAATCTTGTAATGGGAGCAGCATATCATAACATTGGTGACATTATCATTATAAAAAAATGGGAAATTAACATTTTCTTTTCATGTCATCAAACGAGGTGGGTATTTCTATTTTTTAAAATGCAAGAGAAATGCCGATCAGACATGGCCAACATAAACCAAAAATATGCCAAAAATACAAACATTTAAAAAAAGTGTGTTAATTAAAAAAAAAAAATAAACCACCCTCGACAGGATTTCTATGACATCTTCTAGGTTGTTTTGCAGGGAGGATATGTTTTCTTTCATGTGCTCCAGGTCACTGCAACACTGTATAAAGATGTTCACAAGCTTGTTTGCTTTTATAGGCACCTATTACTCATGTAGAAACATATTAAGACAAACAGATTATAAACAGCACTCTCACTTTATATGTCAATTCTATTTTCCAAGCAGTTGGACAGGCTTTTTCCAGTGAAGATATTGTTGTAAAATGGGTACAGTGGTTGGGGAATTAGTGATTAGTGTCGTAAGGTATGACTGTGGGGGAATCATTGCTGACATTAACATGTATGCAGGGAAATTGCAAGGTATAATACCAGATCATGCAATTATAAGTATACTTACCGACCTAAAACATATGCATGTGCGTTAAATTCTACATAGGAAACAATAGCCTTCAGTACTCACCTGGTAAAGGATCATGTCTTTGTTCTTCAATGTTGACAAACTCCTTTTCATATTCAGGCGCTGTAAGATGTTCAGGAGACTTTATAATGTCAGCGAAATCAACATCAAATGTGCATACATATAAATAAAAATAACCAAAGGGCTGCGCTAATATATAATAAGTTCATGGAATCAATCAGGATTGGAAACAATAATGTTTATATTCTTTGGGATAATTTATCCCTTATTCCTTTGTGATATTAATATTCACAATTATTAGGACATTTATGCACGTTGGGATTCCAATTAATTTATTTGAATTATTAATACACTATGATATGATTGGATCAATATAGGGATTTTTATGGTTAAATATATATTTTCTTGAGCTAGGAGGGGGTCAATATGTCATGTTTATATGCCCCCTTTTTGTGAACCCTATTCGAGGTGAAGGTATATAGTTCAGTTGATTATTTGGTATTGGAGCTTAGACTACGCTATCCCCTAGATTTGGTAGAGGGAGATCTGCTCCTGTTCCCAAATGTCACTAATTCCAGGTATTTATGCCTATCCATTTTGGACTAAATTTAAATTATTATTATAAGCTTCCGATTTGAAGTTTAAAATCTAGTGCCTATTGAGTTAGATATACATGGAATTTGATTTGGAATTTGTTTGGGGTTAGTAGGTATATTAAAGTCTTTTTCCCTTGAATGTGAGTGATTTGGATATCGGTCCCAGTTTCCCTAGGTCAAAATGGCGAATGGAGCTTCTTGCCCTCACCATGGATAGAGTGAGGGGTGGGTTATATAAAGGTGACGATCAGCGGTGCGCCCTATCCCCAGGGCGACGTCTGTTGATGACGAAACGTACGTCGGGAGGGCGCACTGACGTCACATCTTTTACTGCCGGCTTATTTTTTTCTCTACACGTGTATTTCATCTACTTATGTGAGTAGTTTTTAACCTTTACAAATAAATGATCAATATGGTATTGCACAATGTGGCTTCTCCTTTGTTTTGACATGCTGGGCTGGTGATTCGCTGGATGTGGCATGATTGGAGGAGATGGTGATTTATTCACTCCCGAGTTTAGCTGTACATTTGATGGTGCCACTAAGGAATTTCTGAGGAGGGAAGTATCCGGCACTACGGAGAACACTTTAATACCAAGTGCTTTTGATCCATCAGTCTGATTATAATATTACCAAGCGTATTTGATTCATCAGTCTGGTGGTGAATCACAGTTTGCAGTGTTGGGGCACTTCGGGTGAACACTATATCTGGAGAGGAGATTTGGGGTGCATCACCTTCATTTATATCTGAATACACAATATATATTCCCTGTATCTGAGGACAGAATCTGGACTGATTGATTCCATGAACTTATTATATATTAGCGCAGCCCTTTGGTTATTTGCATTTTAATATGGATTGGGTATTTTGGCTGCTGCTTGCATTTGGAAGTAACGCGGTGGTTCTCTCTGTTTTTAAATGTGCATACATCTTGGCTATCCCTTGTGTTATTTGAAATGAAGGAATCACTTCTAGATACTTTTCCTATAAAAGAATAAAAGATATATAATTGGTTATGCAAGATTAACCACCTCAATACAAGGCACTTTCACCCCCTTCCTGTCCAGGCCATTTTTCAGCTTTCAGCGCTGTCTCACTTTGAATGACAATTGCACAGTCATGTAGTGCTGTACTCAAACCAAATTTTTATCATTTTGTTCCCACAAATAGAGCTTTCTTTTGGTTGTATTTGATCACTGCTGGGTTTTTTATTTTTTCTTCTTAGTTTCTGTCAGTAAATGTTGTAAATAAGTACTTTTTCTCCTTCACTGGTGTGCGCTGATGAGGCTGCACTGATGGGCACTGATAGGCTGCACTGATGGACACTGATATGGTGGCACTTATGGGCACTGTTGAGGCGGCACTTATGAGCACTGATAGGCGGCACTAATATGTGGCACTGATGAGTACTGATAGGCAGCACTAATGGGTGGCACTGGTGGGCATTGATAGGTGGCACTAATGGGCACTGATAGGTGGCACTGATAGGCGGCACTGGTGGGCACTGATAAGTGGCATGGATAGACAGCACTGATGGGCGGCACAAATGGGCACTAATGGGCATTAATGGGTGGCACTGATGGGCAGCACTGATGGGCATTAGTGGGCAGCAATGATAGGTGGCACTAATGGGCACTGAAAGCCAGCACTGACTGGCATCACTAATGGGCACTGATTGCTGGCATTTGTGGGCACTGATTGCTGGCATTAGTGGGTACTGATTGCTGGCACTGGTGGGCATGGATTGCTGGCACTGGTGGGCACTGGTTGCTCTTTTTTGTAATCAGGGCACTGATAATCAGTGCCCTGATTACCTGTTGTGATGTTCCCTGCAAGGAGATGCCGCTGATCGGCTCTCCTTGCCACACACTCTGTCAGTGTGAGGCAATGAGAGACAATTACCGGCACTTCCTGTATTTACATGATTGGAAACAGCCAATCATATGGTTAAAGAGCAGCATCAGCATCTCTTTACAGAGATTGGAGTTACGCCGTGTCCTAGCAACACGGCGCAGCCGCTGCAATGCATGCCCCCCGCAGGCGCCGCCGTCCGGGTGTGCCGTCATATGACGTCCACCCAGAATGAGAGCCGAACCGTCCCTCCGTCATTTGACGGTGGGTGGGCGGCAATTGGTTAATAGTATTTTCATACGGTTTACACTTCATTAAACATTGCACATAACTTAATATAGTCATCTAAAGAGGGGATCTATATGCTGCACATATATGATTGCCCAAAAGAATTTGGATATGCCTCTGTAAAGAGCGTGTGAAAGAGAATGAGAGAGGAGGAGAAAGTAAATGAGAGAGAACAAAGAGAGTGAGAGAGAGCACAGTAAGAGAGACAGAACATAGTGGGAGACAGAGAAAGGATATTGTGTGAGAAAGGAAGTACCAAAAACTACACCAATAATAGAATAGAATAGAATCATGAGTATGTCAGCCTTCTCATTCTGCTGGTTTACATGATCATTCTGATAGGTGAGATCAATTGCTGAGATAGTAGGTATCACTTTCCCATTCCTCCTCTGTAATTTTCCTATAAAAACAAATAATAGAAGTATTCACATACATATGTGCTTCCTGAGAGACAAATTATTAATAATTTTCCTTAGTATGTGATCTTACCTGGTTTTGCTCTTGCTGTGGAAATATCCCATGGCAGAGGCTCATCTGACCCTTTTTGTACACGCTGAACATCTGACCCTTTTTGTACACGCTGAACATTTGACTCTTTTTGTACACGCTGAACATTTGACTCTTTTTGTACACGCTGAACATTTGACTCTTTTTGTACACGCTGAACATTTGACTCTTTTTGTACATGCTGGACATCTTGCACAGCAATCTTTAGATTTCTTAGCTGACCTGGACTTCTTAATCTGTCTCTGACTATCCTGTCCGTACAACATGTCCTGAAGTTTGTCTTTATTTCCCGTTGAGCCATAAAAAAAAGATTTGCAAGGGCAATAAAATATATGCATTATATTCTGTTATCCAAGAAAATGTCTACACCCCCCCCCCCCAAAAAATAAAAATGCCTACGCCGGGACATAAACTCCCACTTTGCTATTGTCCTACTGTCCCTCGCCACCCAGAAATTACCAATCTCCAAAAAAAAACTCACCAAAAATAAAAAATAAAATCCTGATACCAACCATATGATAATTAGTCATGTAAAAAAAAGATGCATAATCCCATCTTTGTAATGCATGGCAATACAGTTAAAATAATAATAAAAAAAATAACAGTGGCTTACAGGTAATATAGCAATAAATGGAACATGAAAGAGAACACATTAAAACAGTATTGTGCATATAGGAAAACATTGCAAGATGACATGAAAAACATACCTTTTTTAACCACTTCAATACTATGCATTTAGAACAATTTCCTACCAGACCAATTTTCAGCTTTCAGTGCTGTTGGGTTTTGAATGAGAATTGCGCGGTCCTGCGATGCTGTACCCAAACAAAGTTTTTATCATTTTGTTCCCACAAATATAGCTTTCTTTTGGTGGTATTTGATCACCTCTGCGGTTTTTATTTTTTGAGCTATAAACAAAAAAAGACTGAAAATTAAAAAAAAAAAAAAAAAAAAATCTCTATTTCTGTCACAAAACTTTGTAAATAAGTAAATTTTCTCCATCACTGACGGGCACTGATCTGGCAGTACTGATTGGCACTGATGAGGTGGCACTGATGAGGTGGCACTGATGATGAGGCACTTATATGCAGCAATGATGAGCACTGTTAGGCGGTACTGATAAGCAGCACTGACGGGCACTGATATGCAGCACTGACGGACACTGATAAGCGGCACTGACGGACACTGATAAGCGGCACTGATTGGCACTCATAGATGGCACTGGGCACTGATAGGTGGCACTGATGGACACTGATAGGTGGGCACTAGTAGGCGGCACTGGTGGGCACTGATATGTGGCACTGGTATGCACTGATAGGGGCACTGGTACACACTGATAGGGGCACTGGTGGGCACTGTGACCAGCCGTGATTGGTCACGGCTGATCACATGGTAAAGTGCTGAGATCAGTATTGTGGGGGGTCAGACTGACCTCCCACATCACCAATCGCCGCAATGCACCCCCCCCCCCCCCCCGCGGCGGCTTGTTATCCAATCAGGATAACTGAACCACTTCCCGGCCGTCATTTTGCATACAGCGGTCGGGAAGTGGTTAATAATCCTTTTTATTTTGTGGTATTGTTGCTCAATGCTTTAGATCTGACCAACGTTTTTCTGAGCTGATCCTTTGATCAGTGGACACCATGATTTTTCAGCAGTACATTCACAATCCTGTCCAGAATGCATTGGTTTTGGTGTAATGTCCACACTTGCCATCATAGTCCCTCCTTTCCAGTACTTCCGCTATATCCACCATTTCCTTCAATGAAATAACAGATGCCTTTACTTTTCTTTTATATTTGTGCTTGGTCCTGATTGCAGTCCTCCTCCACAGCATGCTTTCCTTTCTCTGACATTGTGGCATGAAAATGGCATCGGGAAGAAGATGGGTAGAGACTTCTTTAGGATGTCACTTCTGCTCAACGATTCACTCACAGATCTTTCGTTCTGCGTGAACATCTTTGGAAGTAGACATATTTCATATCTATGTGCATTCTTTATACTAAAAGTTATTTATGAGCTAGATTTGAGGTTTTGCTTGCACTCATGCAAACGCAGATGCACAGTATCTCACAAAAGTGAGTACACCCCTCACATTTTTGTAAATATTTTATTATATCTTTTCATGTGACAACACTGAAGAAATGACACTTTCCTACAATGTAAAGTAGTGAGTGTACAGCTTCTATAACAGTGTAAATTTGCTGTCCCCTCAAAACAACTCAACACACAGCCATTAATGTCTAAAGGTTAAGATGGTGTCAAAGGTGTATGTGCAACCAGGTGAGGAGTTCAAAGACAAGTGTGTCTTGCCTACAGACAAGCATGGTGGTGGGAGTGTCATGGTCTGGGGCTGCACGAGTGCTGCCAGCACTGGGAAGCTACTGTTCATTGAGGGAACCATGAATGTCAACATGTACTGTGACATACTGAAGCAGAGCATGATCCCCTCCCTTCTGAGACTGGGCCGCATGGCAGTATTCCAACATGATAACGGCCCCAAACACACCGCCAAGACAACCACTGCCTTGCTAAAGAAGCTGAGGGTTAAGGTGATGGATGGGTCAAGCATGTCTCCAGACCCAAACCCTATTGCGCATCTGTGGGGCATCCTCAAACGGAAGGTGGAAGAGCGCAAGGTCTCTAACATCCACCAGCTCTGTGATGTCATCATGGAGGAGTGGAAGAGGACTCCAGCGGCAACCTGTGAAGCTCTAGTTAACTCCATGACCAAGAAGGTTAAGGCAGTGCTGGAAAATAGTGGTGGCCACACAAAATATTGAGATTTTGGGCCCAATTTGGACATTTCCACTTAGGGGTGTACTCACTTTTGTTGCCAGCGGTTTGGACATTAATGGCTGTGTGTTGAGTTATTTTGAGGGGACAGCAAATTTACACTGTTATACAAGCTGTACACTCACTACTTTACATTGTAGCAAAGTGTCATTTCTTTAGTGTTATCACACAAAAAGTTATAATAACCTATTTACAAAACTGTAAGGGGTGTACTCACTTTTGTGTATATGTACTTCTATAATATATTTTTGAGGTGCATTACAATTGTCGTTTAACAGATTTATCTGAATGTTGATGCTATATAAAAGTATACCCTTTCTGAATAGAAAACAAATTATCATTGGCTCATACTGTAATCATGTATATCTATGCACAGTTATCATTCTGCTTAGAACATCAGGGTTTTAATGAAAATAGCTAGTCAGGTACATGCAGAGTAGCACATGGTTTTGAATCATGCATCTATGATTGTTGGGCATTGCACTTAATAAAAATAACTTTATTTTCTTCCAGGAAATATGTCTGATTGTTTTACTGCACCGGACTTCCTTCCTAGTTTTATTGATGCTTATCGAGAACTTCCTGGTCTCTTTAAAATCAAATCCAAAGAATACAGTGATAGGAACAAGAAACATGAGGCCTATAAAAAACTTATAGAACCGTGCCAGAGATTGAACCTGAACGCTGATGAAGTGTATGTGAACAAAAAAATTGCAAATTTGTGAACCATCTTCAAAAAAGAGTTCAATAAAATATGAGAAATTAAGTGCTGGTGCTGACGATGTATATGTAGCACATTTGTTGTATTTTTATAGTCTCTGTTTCCTATCAGATCAGGAAATTCCAAGGCCCTCAGTTTCCACCTTGCAACCATTATCACCAGATCTTGAACCACAATCAGAGGAAAATGATGACACTCAGATAAGGTTATATAAGAAGACAAAATCTTTATTACAAATATGCAACTGTTTTTAACTTTATTGCACATCATAAAACTAGCAAGTTACTTTCAACAAACTTTTTTTATTGGAATTCTTAAATCAAAAAAACATCAAATGTACAAAGAAGAAATGTTTATGACGTGGAAAGATTATAACTGATAAAATATTATGAAACAGTTTTTTTCAAGACACATCGCCTGGGAAATAGGAGAAAAATCATCAAACAGCCATGTTTTGCCAAGGTCCACAGAAGTATTGTTTGTAATTATCCCTATTTTGTCGGGCATTCATGGTGGCTAACTGTGGTGGTGCTGGAGGAATATTGGTTAATGGCTGTCCTTCATTTCTCCAGTCTCCTAGGATAACATTGCTTTGCATTGTGTTCTCCTGATCTAACATTGTATGAGGCATATACATGGCAGTATTGCGCCTCAAATAGTTGTGCAAGACACAGCAGCAGTGCACCACTACATCAATTTTGGGTATAGAGAGATTGATCTGGGTATGGAAAATGCAAAATCGATAGGACATGATGCCAAATACTTTTTCCACAACTCTTCTTACATGTGAAAGCCTGTAATTAAAAATTCTTTGCTCCTCTGACACAGTTTTTATTGGGTATGGTTTCAGCAGATGTTCACCAACAGAAAATGCATCGTTAGCAATGAATACAAAATTCAGGCCCTTGGTGGTTTTATCATTGGTCAGCAAATTTAACTTTTCATTCCTCGGGTGTGAATAGAATTCAGTTTTTTCTATGGTACCCCATCTGAATTTCAACCGTTTTTTCCTATATCTACAAATAGAAACTCATATTTTGTGTTCACTACAATACTATGCTAAAGAAACCTTTATAATTATGATAGTAGGAGCCTGAGTGTGGAGGGCGGTTATTCGCACGTGTTTATTATCTATGGCACCATCCCAGTTCGGGAAATTCCAGGTCTCCTCAAATTGATGTACGATTGCTTTCCAGTCTTGTGTTGTTTTAGGAAACTGTGAAGAAAGTTATTCCATTAAATAAATGTAATTTATTGATTGCATAAATCACATTTGACATTTATTTATCTTTTTTTTAACAGTAAGCAAATGGATCACAGAATGTGCCCTCACCTGCAGGACCGTCACATAGACAGAAGAAAAAAATAGGTATGATGCTACTAATGCCTTTTTAGTGCTAGTAACAGCAGCACTGCAAAAGAAGAGTGATGCCTATGATGATTTTGGCTACCTAACTGCAAACAAGATGCGAAGAATGACAGAACAACAAAAACAACTAGTTGAACTGTTGCTCCAGCAATTGCTTAATAAAGGTTTGAGGGGTGAAATTACTATTAATACATACATAGCTGAATATACTAGTAACAGCCAGTAGGTTCAACAAGCAGTTCCCCAGGCATCAAACTGGCATGATCCAGTGTGAACACCAGAGAGAAACACCAATTCTTGGTCATAAGAGTACACATATCACAATTATAAGCAGGGCTTTTTTTCAGCTGGAACTTGGTGGAACTCAGTTCCACCACCTCTGGCTCAGGCCCTCTGCTCTCCGCTCACCACCATCACTTGTAAACACAGAAGTCCAGCTTGTCTCCCAAAGGCTCCCACAGATCTGATCTCCTGAGCAGCTCCCTCTGAGTGCAGGATGGGGAAAAGGAAGATGCAGGTGTTCAGGGTGCAGTGCGGATGTCAACGCCCCCACTGGATGATCTCCCTGCAATTGAGAAAGACTGGGTGAACTACAGTGTGAGGGAAGGTACTAGAGCTGGTTGGGTGCTTCAGCTTAACACAGCAAAAGTTGGATGTGTGGAAGATGGTGGAGCTTTTAAGAAGGGGGGAGAGTAAGGGGGTGGTGGAGTAGCATGCAGAGGTCAGAGCTGAAGAGGGTTGAAAGTGAGATGTGGACAGGGGATGCAGAGTTAAGCAGCTGTGGAAGAGGGCTGAACTCTGCGCTCTTTGTAGCTCACCCCTGAACTCTACACTCTGTATGTAACCCTTCCGAACTCTGCACTCTGTACGTAATGGTATTTAATGCCTCTTTAAGACCCTCCCATTGTGAAATTTTACCACACCCACTAGTTGATGGAGGCTATTTGACGGAGACTATTTGGGGTCGTGGTTAAGTTCCTGCACCTATTTTCTGAGAAAAAAAAGGCTTGATTATAAGTATATAGTTTTTAAAAAGTTTTACACTTTTTGAAACTAGTTTATGTACTGCGCAGGAAAATGTAAGTATGAATTTTACTCAGGGCTGTAAAAGTTTACATTGTTTTGTGATTGTATAACATATGACTAATGATGTTATCTACACCAGTGGTTCTCAACCCTGTCCTCAAGTACCCCCAACAGGCCATGTTTTGGGAATTTCTCTTAGATAAAAGAGCTGTCCAAACTACCAAGCCATTGACTCTGATTTAAAGCACCTGTGCAAGATAAAGGAAAACCTGCAAACATGGCCTGTTGGGGGTACTTGAGGACAGGGTTGAGAACCACTGATCTACACCATGATCAGGAACATCTCCTTTCCTCTCCTTTTTATTCTTGAATATGCACTAGACACTTGCTGCTAGAAAGACTTTTTAGAAATACATAGTGTATGTACAGTTACATGGTTTCCAGATGTGTACAGGTTTGTAATCTTTTATTTCAAGTTTTTCGCTGTGTTCTATTTTTGTATATTTATAATTATGTTTAATTAGTATGTAGCACTGTGGTCCTGTAAGATACAACATTTTGTTCTACCGTATGTCCTCATGTGTAATAGAATGACTTGACTTGACTTGACATCTTAACAATTCCAAAGAATAAAAACGGCCTTACTTTTGTTAATTGAATGGAATAAAGTTGTTATGCTTGCGTAAATGAGTGGTATAAATTATTTTTAATTATTTTAATATTGTGCTTACCTTGAGGTAAGCATCTTTTAACATCCGGATTATAGCCTCACAGGTCTCCAGAAATTATTCGGCCTAGGAATTGGGTAGATATGCCAGTGGAGAACTTGAGGTCTTCTAAGATCTACCAGTTGCCAGACATTGCAAGGTTGCAATGAGCCTTTGTTCTGGTGTAATGGACAGCCTTATCACAATGTCCTCTCTCTGCAGCAATGGACTCACTAATGAGAGTAGATCACTAATGGATTCCTCTGGCATATATAGATAGTTGTGGTAGTCATCTGGGTTATTGTGCTTTAATTCACGTAGCAGAACCATATGAGAATATTGGTCCAGGTTAATCAACCACTCCTTGGACCAAAACCAAAGATTACTCTTTTTCTTTTTTTTCTTTAGGGTAATGGACATTATTCCAAGCATCATTATAGCAATTGATATGGACTCGGCTCATCAACAATATTCATTTCTCACAATATCCACAAGGCAAACGAGGTTTACTTTAAACAAAAGTTGGTTACGTGGAGGTTTGTGTGGAAACGTGGAACCAAGTTCATTCTATCAGTTAGTGGACAATTGGTTTTTGAGTGACAAATAGCCATTCACTCTGCAAACAGACGATATTCTATACGTGTATGGCCACCTTAGGGATTGTCATGTGATCACTCATGGATGTAGGATCAGTAAATGTAAACTTTAATCCTCCTCTTCAGCAGAACCAAATGCCGGAACATTTGCCGTGTAACCAGTCATTGTGAGGTTTATGAACACCTGTTTTAGCAATAAAGAAAATAATTTTAGACTTCTAATACCTTTTAAACCAAGATGAAAATAACTGCATAACCCATTTTTCTGTGTTCAATGAGCGTATGAATTAAAACATTCATAAAACGAAGCAACAGACCAGCATTAAAGAGGAAGTAAACCCAGATGGGGTTTACTTCCTCTACATACACCTGCAAATTAGAAGCATAATGGGCTACTATGCATCGCATACTAACCCATTATGTGCCACTTACCTGCAAACGAGTCCAGCGCTGCCCCCTGTGCTGGCGGCATCCATCTTCAGCCCCTCTTCTTTCTGGGGCCGCGACTACGGCTCTGTGACTGGCTGGAGTCGCGTGACGTCACTCCCACGCATGCGCGTGGGAGCCGACAGTCATGGCACAGTGTCGGTGGAGAAACAGCACGAAGGACGTTTCTTCACTGTGCATGTGTCGAAATGACATCGGCACATGCAGAACACTGCATATCTCCTGAACCGTGCAGGTTTAGGAGATATGCAGGGTACCTACAGGTAAGCTTTATTCTAGGCTTACCTGTAGGTTAAAGTGGTTGTCACAGGTTGACAACCACTTTAATATAAATGAATGGCAAGTCAATAGCATTGTGTCTACATAATCATTCTGTAAAGCATTGTGCTGCTGTTATTTGAAATATTCAGAACATTTAAGATTTTTTTTGGATCTGGTTCAAATAAGTGTCCAAGTACAAATTAATGTCAGCTTGATTTCATCTAATTTCCCCTGAAGGAAAAAACTTTTTCAATAAACATAGTTAAACTAGATGATTCGTATTGCGACATATACTAATAAGTGGCTGCTTTGCAACTATACAATGCAGATTTCTGAGCCTTATGGAATGTAATTTGTTCATAATATATTTATATTAGATTATAAATAATATAGTATTTATATTTAATGTGAAAATATTGCATAATAATATTTGCATTTTCTAGGACCTTGTTTTTTTTCACTCAGAAGCTAAGTGAGGCAAACAAAGTTTCAAGGTAGGCAGCTACTCCTGTGCTATAGAAGCATAAAATTGTGGAAGCGCTGCTTAAATGAATACAATAGCAAATCCAATGGTGAATAAAATAACAGTAAACAAATAAAATAGCAGTGAATGTGAAAATACAATACAATTCATAAATTAAAACATAACAATCTGTGCTAAAATGTGCAAAGCCAGCAATATAAAAGTGCTTGTGCCAAAGTGCAATCCTTAAAAAGTCCCAATATGTAAATCTTTCATAATTGGCCAGTGCAATAAACAATAAGCGGGATGAAGCTTCTCAAATGCTACGCTTGGACGGTCCCCAAATTTTTGCGGCAAAAAAAGAATATGCTACCTCCACCAGTGAAATGAATGCTCACCTCAAGACTAGACCTCACCGGGCCAAGTCACACATGTGTAGAACAGAGTATAATGCAGCCAAGTCAAATAACTATCTCCTTTGAAGATGATAAAACGAATCCCAGTGACTTACAGTAAAACAAACTCTGTTACGTACCTGACGGTGGAGTCTGTCTTGTGCAGGGAACAACCGCTCTTGCGCACCCGATTCAAGGACCCCTGGTAGTGTAGACAGAGGCCCGAGAGTGCGGGATGGCATGAGGGCTGGATGGTCACAGATGTTGTAGTGAGATTCCAGAAGGTCGTGCAAAACAGGAGAATGGTCGTACAAGCATGGTTGGCAACGTGCAGGCAGAGAGGTACAAAAGGGTTAGGCAAGCGGATCGTCAAGTTCAGGCAAAGGTTCGTTAACGGGCGGGCAGCGGAGGTACAGAGGAGTAGACAAGCGGATGGTCGTGGATAGCCGGGGTCGATGCAGGTAGCGGACAACAGGTCAAAGCAAGCCGGGTCAACAGGAAACAGGTGAAACACAGGAACAGGTAGGGAGCTGAGGCCCACAGGTCTGGAACGCTGTAGAACGAGCAGCAACTTGGTGCAGGATGTCCAGGGTTTAAATAGGCGCCGTTTGGCGCCATTTCCGGGAGCGCGGGAGCGCGCGAACACGCACGGGGGTGCGCGCACCACCGCGGAAATGGCCAGGAACACTGGCAAGTCCTTTTTACTAACATTGCCCCCCCCCAAGGGGCAGCCTCCGGATGCCTATCGAGTGTTACCCTCTTGGCGCTTTCGTTTGAAGGCCTGAATCAGTCCAGGAGCATGAATGTTCCCTTCGGGTTCCCATGAGTTCTTTTCCGGGCCGAAACCCTTCCATTTGATTAGATATTCGGTCACACCCGCTCTCCGACGACTCTTTAAAATTGCTTCCACCTCGAACTCCTCCTCTCTGTTAACTAGGATGGGACCTGGTGGTCCTGTTTTTCGGCCGGAGAAGGAATCACGGACCATGGGTTTCAATAGGGAAACGTGGAAAACCGGGTGGATCTTCAGAGATGGTGGAAGATCGAGTTCGAAAGCCACCCGGTTAATCTGTCTTTTCACGGAAAAGGGCCCCAGAAATCTCGGGCCCAATTTCTTCGAGGGGCAAGCAAGCTTCAAATTTTTGGTTGACAACCAAACTTGGTCACCGGGTTGGAGCTCCATCTCCCCGTCTCTTCTTGTTGTAGGCTTCCTTGCTGGCCTCCCGAGATTTGTTTAACGTGTCCTGAAGAAGACGGCAGTTAGTGTGTAGGAAATTGGTAACATCTTGTGCTGCTGGAACGGAACATTCCGGATTCAGGTCAGGTAGGAATGTGGGATGGTAGCCATAATTGGCCCAAAATGGGGACTGCTGGGTGGCCGAATGGATCGAATTATTGTAGGCGAACTCAGCCATAGGTAGCAGTGCAACCCAATCATCTTGGGAGAAGGACGAAAAACATCGCAAATATTGCTCCAGCGTTTGGTTCGTCCTTTCCGTTTGCCCGTTGGTCTGGGGGTGGTACGCTGAGGAGAAAGCCAGTTCGATTTCTAGTCCAGCACACAAGGCTCTCCAAAATTTTGATGTGAACTGGACACCTCGATCCAACACAATGTTGCTGGGCACTCCATGCAATCGAACAATTTCCCTTATGAATATACGGGCTGTTTCGGCCGCTGAAGGGGTCCCCTTCACAGGAATGAAATGGGCCATCTTTGTCATCCGGTCCACAATGACAAAGATTGTAGAAAACCCCTCTGACGGAGGGAGTTCCACGATAAAGTTGATCGCCAGTTGCGACCACGGGCGTTCAGGTATAGGAAGGGGGTTCAACAGGCCCCAGGCTTTGGCTCTGTCTGTCTTGCTCCTGGCACACATGGGACAGGCTCCAACATATTTTCTGCAGTCCTCCAAAATGTTGGGCCACCAGAATGACCGTGAGACGAGCTCTGCGGTCTTTTGTGTGCCAAAATGTCCTGCCAGTTTGTGGTCGTGGCATCGACCCAGCACCCTCAGCCGCAAGTTTGCTGGGATGAACATCTTCCATCCCAGCCACCATAGACCATCCCTTATGGACAATCGAGTGTCTCGATCGGTGGCAGACTCGTCCAATACTCGACGGAGTTGGGAGAGAAAGTCCTCGTCTGTCAGCAGAAAATTCCGTGCGGGCAGGATAGTATCTGGTGGCGTGGTATCGCCTGGTTCAGTAAACATGCGGGAAAGGGCGTCGGGCTTACTATTCTTGGATCCGGGACGGTAAGTAAGGTGAAAATGAAACCTGGAAAAGAATAGCGCCCAGCGGGCTTGCCTGGGTCTCAATCTTTTTTCAGTCCGTAGATATTCCAGGTTTTTATGATCCGTGAATATCAAGATAGGGTGCGAGGCCCCTTCCAACAAATAGCGCCACTCCTCTAGTGCCGATTTAATGGCCAGTAATTCCCGGTCTCCCACATCGTAGTTCCGCTCAGGGGCAGTCAGCTTCCTAGAAAAGAATGCCACTGGGTGGAGCAGGGCCTTGACACCCTGGCGTTGGGACAGGATAGCCCCTACCGCCGTCTCAGATGCGTCCACCTCCAGGACGTATGGCAAGGCTGGATCCGGGTGCTTCAGAACGGGAGCGGACGTGAAGAGAGCCGAGATTATGAGTTTCTGAAAAGCGGCTTGCGCTTCGGGGGACCACTTAAACCGGGTATTTTGTTTAGTTAAACTGGTGATGGGCTCCCCGATGGCGGAGAATCCTTTAATGAATTTTCTATAAAAATTTGCAAAGCCCACAAACCTTTGTACTCCTTTTCGGTCCTTGGGTGCAGGCCATTCCAGGATGGTGGAAACCTTCTGGGGATCCATGTGGACGCCCGTCGTAGAGATGACCAGTCCCAGGAACTGCATACTGGGTTGTTCAAATGAACATTTCTCCGCTTTGGCGTATAAGCCATGCTGCCATAAACGCCCAAGAACCTTGGTGACGTGCCTGCGGTGTTCCTCCAAGGAATTGGAAAAGACCAGGATATCATCTAAATAAATTATAACAAAAAGGTCCAGGAAGTCCCGGAACACGTCGTTGACGAAATGTTGGAAGGTTGCGGGGGCATTACATAGGCCGAAGGGCATCACCAGGTATTCGTAATGCCCAAACCTAGTACGAAATGCCGTCTTCCATTCGTCTCCCTCTCTGATCCGGATCAGATTATATGCCCCCCGCAAGTCGAGCTTGGTGAAGACAGTTGCAGACCTAAGCCGTTGAAAAAGTTCAGGGACCAAGGGTAGCGGGTACCGGTTTTTGATGGTTACCCGGTTAAGCTCCCTATAATCTATGCATGGCCTGAGTGAATGGTCGTTTTTCTCCACGAAGAAGATGCCAGCTCTGGCCGGAGATGTAGAGGGCCTGATGAATCCTTTCTTGGTGTTCTCCTCCAAGTAGGATTTAAGGGCCGCCAACTCTGGTTCGGAAAGAGGGTAGATCCTCCCAAACGGCACCTCTGCCCCGGGCAGCAGTTCAATGGGGCAATCGAAAGGCCTGTGCGGCGGAAGTTTGTCTGCTCCCTTTTTACTAAAAATGTCGATAAATGCATGGTAGGCCGGGGGAAGAAGAGCCCGAACATCCGGTTCGGTGTCGGCCTCCAGGCTGAGGAGATTTGGAACAGTCCCGTCCCTAGGGCTCAGACAATGCCGACGGCAGTACGGAGATAGGAACCGGACGGTTCCAGTAGCCCAGTTGATGCTGGGGTTGTGGGCCCGGAACCAGGGCAATCCCAGGATGATGGGGCAGAGTGGAGAGGCAATGGCATCCAGCCGCAGATGTTCCTTGTGACCCTCCGGGGTGCAGGTAAGCAGAGGGAGTGTCTCGTGTGTGACAGTTCCGGATTTAATATGTGATCTGTCAGCCAGGCGGATCACCAGTTTGTGAGCTTTGGGTTGCAGGGGCATGTGGTGCTGTGCTGCAAAGTCCAGGTCGACAAAGCAGCTGCACGCGTCGGAATCAAGGATAGCTGGCACCGTGATAATCCCTCCTAGAAGCTGCAGAGACAAGAGAATGGTGAGATGGGTACGGGAGTTAACTGGTACATCAGAAGTAGTGGACAGGCACTTACCACGCTTGGCGGGGCAGGTCCGAACCATGTGACCAGGTTCTCCACAATAGAGGCACAGACTCAGCTGGAACCGGCGTTGTCTCTCCTCACTGGAGAGTGATGGTCGGAGCAACCCAACCTGCATGGGTTCAGAGGAATCCGGGGGAGAGGAGGAGGAGGTTGTTGGCCGGAAAGCCGGTGGTGTCGGTTAACTGGGTACCCGAGGGAGCATCCAGGTAGGACGCACTGGTCCAGAAGACCTTTCGGCACGGCGCTCTCTGATGCGCCGGTCTATGGAGATGGCCAAGGTGACCAGCTCCTCCAGGGTCTTAGGAATCCCCACTCGAGCCAACTCGTCTTTTCCTGCCTCCGACAGCCCCATACGGAATTGAAAGATAAGTGCCGCGCTGCCCCAGGCGGTATCGGAACTCCAACGCTGAAACTCGGCGGCATAATCCTCCACAGGGCGGCGGCCCTGCTGGAAGTTGTACAGGGTGACTTCGGCCGTGGAGGCCAGATGGGGGTCATCATAAAGCTGCGCCATGGCCAAGAAGAGGGCTGCAGCAGAATCAACTTCGGGGGCGCTCTGCTCCCACAATCGGAGGGCCCAGGCTTGGGGTTCACCCTGTAAGAGAGAAATCACAAACCCAACCTTGGTGCTCTCTAATGAAAATGTCCATGGCTGGAGACCCAGATACAAGTCGCAGGCGCTCCGGAAGACCCGAAACTTGCGTCGGTCCCCGGAAAACGTATCCGGCAGCGGACTCGGAGGCAGGGGTGGTAGACAATTCCTGTACCCGTTCCTCCAACCGGGTGTATCCCTCCTGCAGATTTTTAACGGCCTGGGTAAGGCCAGCCAGGTGGGCGCATAAGTCGTCCATGGCGGAGCGTGTTCCGTGCGCAGACTCAGTCATGGCTGCTCGTTTCTGTTACGTACCTGACGGTGGAGTCTGTCTTGTGCAGGGAACAACCGCTCTTGCGCACCTGATTCAAGGACCCCTGGTAGTGTAGACAGAGGCCCGAGAGTGCGGGATGGCACGAGGGCTGGATGGTCACAGATGTTGTAGTGAGATTCCAGAAGGTCGTGCAAAACAGGAGAATGGTCGTACAAGCAGGGTTGGCAACGTGCAGGCAGAGAGGTACAAAAGGGTTAGGCAAGCGGATCGTCAAGTTCAGGCAAAGGTTCGTTAACGGGTGGGCAGCGGAGGTACAGAGGAGTAGACAAGCGGATGGTCGTGGATAGCCGGGGTCGATGCAGGTAGCGGACAACAGGTCAAAGCAAGCCGGGTCAACAGGAAACAGGTGAAACACAGGAACAGGTAGGGAGCTGAGGCCCACAGGTCTGGAACGCTGTAGAACGAGCAGCAACTTGGTGCAGGATGTCCAGGGTTTAAATAGGCGCCGTTTGGCGCCGTTTCCGGCGCGAACGCGCACGGGGGTGCGCGCACCACCGCGGAAATGGCCAGGAACACTGGCAAGTCCTTTTTATTAACAAACTCCCTCCACCCGGTGGATTAAAGGCTCACCTCAAACACTGACCCTAATGGACCTGCTCACACATAATAAGGCAGTATAATCCAGGATGCTTCCCCTTTAAGGTAGACGCTTGGATATCCAGTAGTTCACCGATTTCATGTAAAAATAAGAAACAACTCCACTACTGCAATACGCCTGACCATGGATTAGAGTAACAGATCAATAAACCCCTCCTTTAAATACACTCACATTTTATTAAGTGTAAAACAGCATGGAATCCAGTGTAAAAATCATAAAAACAAGATGTATCAGCAATGTCTCACATGTAGTAGATAAGTACCACCACAAGACTGGACCTCTACATGTTTCACCACCTCACGTGGCTTCATCAGGAGGAATAAGCCGAGCCGGAGTAGAAGCAGCCCAGTCTGCTTCAGTATGTCACAGTACATGTTGGCATTCATGGTTCCCTCAATGAACTGTAGCTCCCCAGTCTTGGCAGCACTCATGCAGCCCCAGACCGTGAAACTCCCACCACCGTGCTTGACTGAAGGCAAGACACACTTGTCTTTGTACTCCTCACCTGGTTGCCGCCACACACGCTTGACAGCATCTGAACCAAATATGTTTATCTTGGTGTCATCAGACCACAGGACATGGTTCCAGTAATCCATGTCCTTAGTCTGCTTGTCTTCAGCAAAGTATTTGCGGGCTTTCTTGTGCATCATTTTTTAGAAGAGGCTTCCTTCTGGGACGATAGCCATGCAGACCAATTTGATGCAGTGTGCGGGGTATGGTCTGAGCACTGACAGGCTGATTCCCCTCCCCTTCAACCTCTGCTGCAATGCTGGCAGCACTCATACGTCTATTTCCCAAAGACAGCCTCTGGATATGACGCTGAGCATGTGCACTCAGAGCCGTTGCAAGGATTTTTATCTACACAGGCGAAGGTGCATTTTGGTGCCCCCCCCCCGCATTCCTTCCAACTTTGGAATTTCAGAATGAGGGACACTTGAGGGAGGAAGTGACCTGCGGCGCACGTAGCTCTCACCCAAATCCCCCCAGCACAAATCCTCTTTCCCCTCAATCCTCCTTCTCAGCACAACAAATCCCCCTAAAGTTTTTCTCCCAGCAAAAAAATCCCCCAAATCCAGTCCCTCTTCTAGCACAGATCTTCCTCCCAGTGTAAATCTTTTCCCCATTTATATCACAAATTTTCTCCTCCAAATCCCCCTCCCAGCACAAATCTTACACCCCCTAAATACCCCCTCCCAACACAAATCCTCATCCCAGCACAAATACATCACCCCCAAATCCCCTCCCAGTACAAATCCTCCCCCCTTCTAATGCAAATCATTTATTAATACTTCCCAACTGTCCTGCTTTTTGTGGGACCTTCCTGAGATAAGAACAAAAGCCCACAAATGCAGACTAAGGGCTAGTTCACACCAACACACAGTGCAGGAAACCTGCGTTCTGCGTGCGCTTCCTGCACCGCATTCAAAATGCACTGCAGTTGCGATCTGCCCTAGGTATCAATGTTAACTTAACCCCTTCATGCCTAAGCCTTTTTTGACATTTGTTGCTTACAAGTTAAAATCCGTATTTTTGGGCTGAAATTGCACTGCACCCGGAACGCATGTGAATCACACAGGAACACCCAGTGTGTTCCTGTGCGATTCACGGTGTGAACTGGCCCCGAGTCCTGAAGCTCAAGCTGTCACTGGTGCCCACACTAGTGCGCTTCTACTGGGCAAGTGTCTGGAGGCTGAGCCAAGTGCCGCTCTGCTCCAGTATTCCCCGGGACTCCAGGACTAATTCAGGAGGTGGGGGGAATTTACCGCCCCTACCACCCTGGCGCCCTCAGGCGGCTGGCTGACTTGCCTTATGGTGGCGCCGGCCCTGTGTGCACTCAACATCTTTGGTTGACCATAGCGAAGCCTGTTCTGAGTGGAACCTGTCCTGTTAAACCGCTGTATGGTCTTGGCCACCGTGCTGCAGCTCAGTTTCAGGGTCTTTGCAATCTTCTTATAGCCAAGACCATCTTTATTTAGAGCAACAGTTGTTTTTTTCAGATCCTCAGAGAGTTCTTTGCCATGAGGTGCCATGTTGAACTTCCAGTGACCGGTATGAGAGAGTGACAGTGACTACACCAAATTTAACACACCTGCTCCCCACTCACACTCGAGATCTTGTAACACTAATGGATCACATGACTTTGGGGAAGAAAAATGGCTAATTGGGTCCAATTTGGACATTTTCACTTAGGGGTGTACTCACTTTTGTTGCCAGCGGTTTAGACATTAATGGCTGTGTGTTGAGTTATTTTGAGGGGACAGCAAATTTACACTGTTATACAAGCAGTACACTCACTACTTTACATTGTAGCAAAGTGTCACAGTATTGTCACATGAAAAGATATAATAAAATATTTACAAAAATGTGAGGGGTGTACTCACTTTTGTGAGATACTGTGTATATATATATATTTATATATATATATATATATATATATATATATATATATATATATATATACACACACTATATTGTCAAAAGTATTGGGACACCTGCCTTTATACGCACATGAACTTTAATGGCGTCCCAGTCTTAGTCTGTAGGGTTCAATATTGAGTTGGTCCATCCTTTGCAGCTATAACAGCTTCAACTCTTCTGGGAAGGCTGTCCACAAGGTTTAGGAGTGTATCTATGGGAACGTTTTACCATTCTTCCAGAAGCGCATTTGTGAGGTTAGGCAGTGATGTTGGGAGAGAAGACCTCGCTCACAATCTCTGCTCTAATTCATCCCAAAGGTGTTCTATCAGGTTAAGGTAAGGACTTTGTGCAGGCCAGTCAAATTCCCCTACCCCCAAATCACTCATTCATGCATTTATGGACCTTGCTTTGTGCACTGATCCAAATTATTTGATGGAGAGGGGATTATGGTGTGGGGTTGTTTTTCAGGGGTTGGGCGTGGCCCCTTAGTTCCAGTGAAGAGAACTCTTAAGTCATCAGCATACCAATACATACTGGATAATTTCATGACCCCTTCCTGTTCCAATATGACTGGGTACCAGTGCACAAAGCAAGGTCCATAAAGTCATGGATGAGCGAGTTTGGGGTGGAGTAACATGACTGGCCTACACAGAGTCCTGACCTCAACCTGATAGAACACCTTTGGGATGCATTAGAGTGGAGACTCCGAGCCAGGCCTTCTGGTCCAACATCAATACCTGACCTCACAAACATTCCCATAGACACACTCCTAAACCTTGTGGGCAGCCTTCCCAGAACAGCTGAAGCTGTTATAGCTGCAAAGGGTGGGTCAAATATTTGACACTATAGTGTATATTGTGTATATCTATATATACACTGCTCAAAAAAATGAAAGGAACACTTTTTAATCAGAGTATAGCATCAAGTCAATTCATCTCCTGGGATATTGATCAACAGGTGCACTACATGGGCAATTAATCTCCTGGGATAGTAACAACAGGTGCACTACATGGGCAACAATGAGACAACCTCCAAAACAGGAAGGATTTTACAGGTGGAGGCCACTGACATTTTTTCCCTACTTATCTTTTCTGACTGTTATTCACTAGTTTTGCATTTGGCTAGGGTCAGTGTCACAAATGGTAGCATGAGGCAATACCTGGACCCTATAGAGGTAGCACAGGCAGTCCAACTCCTGCAGGATGGCACACCAATACGTGCCATTGCCAGAAGGTTTGTTGAGTCCCCCAGCACAGTCTCCAAAGCATGGAGGAGATTCCAGGAGACAGGGAGTTACTCTAGGAGAGCTGGACAGAGCCATAGAAGATCCTTAACCCATCAGCAGGACTGGTATCTGCTCCTTTGTGCAATGTGTGAACTTTCTTTGACCAAACAATCAGAAATAGACTTCATGAGGGTGGCCTGAGGGCCCGGCATCCTCTAGTGGGTCCTGTGCTCACTGCACCATGGAGCTCAATTGGCATTTGCCATTGAACACCACAACTGGCAGGTCTGCCACTAGCACCCTGTGCTTTTCACAGATGAGAGCAGGTTCACACTGAGCAAATGTGATAGATGTGAAAGGGTCTGAAGAAGCCGTGAAGAACGTTATGCTACCTGTAACATTGTTCAGCATGACCGGTTTGGTGGTGGGTCAGTGATGAACTGAGGAGGCATATCCATGGAGGGACGCACAGACCTCTACAGGCTAGACAATGGCACCCTGACTGCCATCAGGTATCAGGATGAAATCCTTGGACACATTGTCAGACCCTACGCTGGTGCAGTGGGTCTTGAGTTCCTCCTGGTGCACGACAATGCCCGGCCCCATGTGACGAGAGTATGCACCCAGTTCCCGGAGGATGAAGGAATTGATACCATTGAATGCCCCCATGCTTGCCTAACCAAAATCCAATAGAACACCTCTAGGACATTATATTTCAGTCCATCCGATGCCGCCAAGTTGCACCTTTGCCTATTCAAGAGCTTAGTAATGCCCTGGTCCAGATCTGGGAGGAAATACACCAGGACACCATCCATCGTCTCATAAGGAGCATTCCCCAATGCTATCAGGCATACATGCAAACACGTGGGAGCCGTACAAACTGCTGAGTACCATTTTGAGTTGCTGCAATGAAATTTCAGCAACATGGACTAGACTGCTGCATCATTTTTTCACTTTGATTTTCCGGGTGTCTCTGAATTCAGCCCCTCTGTAGGCTGATAATTTTCACTTCCATCAAACGATGTGGCATCCTTTCGCTCCTGACACATTACCCAGTCCATATCAGTATAAATATCCAGCATGATATTTTTCCCCATTGAGATCTGATGTGTTTTCAAAGTGTTCCTTTTTTTTGAGCAGTATAAGACGACTGGGCGTATAAGACGACCCGCCAACATTTCCACTCAAAATATAGAGTTCGTTATATACTCGCCGTATAAGACTACCCCCTCTTCCGCACATCTTCCACACACCAAATAAAACGTAAAAGAACATCAGATTTGATTTCAACATGTTGAAAAAAAAATTGCAATCGGCGTTTATTGATTGGTTTGCACAAAAGTGGCCGCGTTTACGGATGATGAGAATTCATTTTTGGGGTTTTTATTTTTTATTTTGTACTAGTAATGGCGGCGATCTGCGATTTTTAGCGGCACTGCGATATTGGGGCGGACATGTCGGACCATTTTGACACTTTTTTGGGACCATTGGCAATTATACAGCGATAAGTGCTATAAAAATGCACTGATTACTGTGTAAATGCCATTGGCAGTGAAGGGGTTAACCTGCAGGGGGCGCTCTAAGGGTTAACTGTGTTCCCTGGGCATGTTCTAACTGTGTGTGGGCTGCCCTAGCTGGGGAAGGGAAGTGATCACAGCTTCCATGTAGAGGAAGGCTGTGATCACAGCCCTTCCCCCTCTCACAGAACGGAGGTCCGTGTTTACTTACACGGACCTCTGTTCTTTCACTCGGGGGGGGGGGCATCGCGGGTAGCCGGCAGCGATCGAGTCTGCCGGACCCGCTCCCTGGCCCTCCCCGAACACAGTGAGAGGGCGGAGTGCAGCTGCATATCCCTCCGCCGGCGCAGGAGCCGGCACTAAAGAAGGAGCAGTGGCTAATGCGGCTCTATACCTCCGCAGCGGTGGTATAGAGCGGAGCGCACCCGGCGTATAAGACGACCCCCCCACTTGGAGGCATGTTTTTCAAGGGGAAAAAGTCGTCTTATACGCTGGCAAATACGGTATATATATATATATATATATATATACACACACACAGTGGGACAATTTACTATAGCGCTCAGGCGCACATTTGTGCTATGAAATTCACAATAGTGGCAACGGCAAATAACTCCCAAATTCAAACTTACTATAGCTCCCAGGTCACAGATAATGCCCAAATCCTTACTCTAGCTAGGACCTGGAGTAGTGCAAATAGGAATAATGTTTAGAGCATGATCTGATCTCCTAAATTGTACTAAAATATGCGGAATATTGTTTAAAGATAACCTGCTTTTAAACTGTGTGAAAAGTGATTTCTACACTGAAATATCTTTAAGAGTCTGAGAAGAGCTAAATTCCCAGTCGCTTTACATTTAGGTGCTCAGCACAACTGAGCATGCTCAGACACAAAACAACTCAGTTTTAACTCTTATGGAGTTATGAAGGTATAGTAAATCCTAAAATGAGAGCTGTTTACACAGCTTTTTTTGCGAGTGAACATGAGAGTTATGTAGCCCAATGCAATTTTCAGCCATTCATTCTAATGGTACTATTGTTATTTCCCCCAAATAAATCCTTTTCATATTGAGATGAAATGTCTTTCTCTCAAAGAAATTGTCCTTGCAACAGTGTTTCAACTTCATGATCTATTTTGTTTTTAAAAATGCAAGAATGTGAACTGTTTTCATGTTTTGGTAAAATATTTTTTTTTCTCTGTAACTTTCACTTGCTGAAGTCAATCTCACAAAAATA
>BLSH010002567.1:590801-609510 GCA_018402905.1 Glandirana rugosa
GATACTGTCAAATAAATGTACCGTCCCGCCCCGGTGGGCCTCTGCACCACTACCAATTCACCAAAAAGTGTCAAAAAAAGAAAAAACACAGGAGACAATTAGGGACAAGTCCTTTATTAAAAAAGAAAAAAAAAGTGTCCCCCATTCCCCAAAAAAACCCCCAAAAAAACGCAACAGCTCCTCCTCCATGGTAGGGCTCCTGCAGACCTCTGTTTGTTATGACAGTTAATTTATAGTGAAGGGCAGGGCCACCCGATGATGTAAGCACGTGACCTGCGCCCTCTGACGTCACATGACATCGGAAGGGGCGGGGTCACCCGCTTACGTCTCCGGGTGGCCCCGCCCTGCCATGTAAATAAACTGTCATAGCAAACAGTGGGCAGATGGCGGGAGCCCTCCCAATGGGGAGGAGCTGTGCGCACCATGAATTATGGGGCACTTTGCAGCGGCAAGTCACCCCATAATTTTGTAGGTCGTTTGGGGGGGCAAACAAACGCCCACCCTTAGTGGTAATTACTAAGGCAGTGAAACTGATCAAATCACCTGTGCAAAATAATGGAACACCCATGCGATCCAATTCTGATGCGGAACCAAAAAGGTTCCTGTGTGAGTTTGGTCCGAAATTGCATCACAGTTGGGCTAAACTCGCACAGGATCCTTTTTTGCGTCGGCACCAGAATCGGATCGCATGGGTGTTCACATTTATGCGATCCAATTCATGTCCGAGCTGTCAGTTTGCACTGTGATATGCGAGCTGAAATGGTGGCGTTGTTAACTTTACACTGACACTCCCCTCAGTTCACATATAGCAGTGTGAACTGTCCTGAGAGTCAGGTGCGATGCGGGTACCCGCAGAGGATTCACAGGGTTCTTGCATTGCACTAGTGTGAACCAGCACTGATGAGTCATTCTCTCATTTATATTTGCATAGTCCTTACAGATATACACCAGCAGAACAAATGAGGGAAGTGTATTGTGGCTGTAAACAGGAAGTGATGTGTGCACATGGGCTAGAAGCAAATGTGTGGTGACTCCAAATAAACAAATTATTGAAGCCCACCCACACCAAATATTCAGTAGCAACCAAATCCTCCCCCACATTGATCAAAAATGCAATTTCAACTTGCTTGCAGCTATAATGTATTACCGGCTCCCGGCAATACAGAATACAAAAAAAAAAAGGCATGGAGTCCCCCCCATCCATACCAAGCCCTTTGGCTAAGGGATGGATTGTAAGTGGAAGCCCACGCCAATTTTTTTTACAAAACGGTGGGGGATCCCCAAAAAGTCGATGCCAGACCCTTAACTGAGCATGCAGCCTGGAGGTCAGGATGGGGGGACAAGCGAGGGCCCCCCTCCTGGACCATACCAGGCCATATGCCCTCAATATGAGGGGGGTGTGTGATTTGGGGTGGGGGACTCTGCTTCCCCCCACCCCAAAGCACCTTGTCCCCATGTTGCTGGGGACAAGGGCTTCTTCCCGACAACCATGGCTGGTGGTTGTTGGGATCTGCGGTTGAGAGGCTGATCGGAATGTGGAAGCCCCCTTTAACAAGGGGGCCACCAGATCCTGGCCCCCCCTTAATGTGAATGGGTATCGGGTACATCGTACTCCTACCCATTCACATAAAAAGTGTAAAAATGTTTTTAAAAATTTAGATTTTTTTTGTCCAATCTTTTATGTCAAAAATGTTTAAAAAGTGTCTCATGACCCTCTTCCTATTGAAAAAACAGAAGTTGGATTCAAAATGCCCGACTTCAAAATGGCCGCCATGGTCACCACCCATCTTGAAAAGTTTCCCCCCTCACATATACTAATGTGCCACAAACAGGAAGTTAATATCATCAACCATTCCCATTTTATTAAGGTGTATCCATATAAATGGCCCACCCTGTACATCCATGGTCAATATGGTCCCTTAGTTCGAGTTGAACGTATGTGCGACTCGAACATTGGGGGTTCGCCTATTCGGTGAATCCCAAACTTTATGGGGCATTCGTGGGAAATTCAAGCACCCATCATGCAGTGAAATTGCGGGGGAATGCCACCCGCTGATTGGCCAAAGCATGCACATGACCTGCATGCTTTTGCCAATCACAGCACGCTCTGCTGTGAGAGGTATGATTGGCCAAAGGCAGGGTGCCAGTCATTGCTTAGCGGGTGTGAGTCCATGCCCACATTATATAAGACCGCGTACACAGTGTGGCCGCTGAATATAGTGAAAACATTTGCGGAGATAGCGACAGGTTAGTGGCATGTAGTTAGTGTAGTATGCCGTGTAGATAGAGTATATACAGGCAGTGTAGTAAACAGTGTAGATAGAGTATATACAGTCAGTGTAGGCAGTGTATATATGTACAGTATGGTATATATATATAAAATAGGCTGCATTTAGTGTAGACTATATACAGTGCATGCTCGGATAAGGGTCTGGCATAGATTTTAAGGGGAACGACACACCATTTTTTAAAAAAATTGCCCATGGGTCCCCCCCAAAGTCCGTACCAGGCCCTTCAGGTCTGGTATGGACTTTAAGGAGAACCCCTGCCAAAATGTAAAAAAAATTTGCATAGGGGTCCCCCCAAAGTCTGTACCAGGCCCTTATCCAAGCACGCAGCCCTTGCATTGCAGGAGGGCGTGGGGACTAGCGAGCACCTCCGAACCATACTAGGCCACATGCCCTCAACATGGGGAGGGTGTTTTAAGTTCCCCAAAGAACCTTGTCCCCATGTTGATGGGGAGAAGGGCCTCATCCCCACAAGCCTGGCCGGTGGTTGTGGGGTTCTGCGGGCGGCCTTTAATAAGGGGGCCCCCAGATCCAGACCCCACCTATGTGAATGGGTAGGGGTACATTGTACCCATTCACCAAAAAAGGAGTGTAGTGGTACAAAAAACATGAGGCAGTTTTTTACAAGTCCTTTATTGTGTAAAACAGCTCTTTTCTTAATTTCTTCTTTCTTCGTCCGGTCTTCCTCCATCTTCTCCTGCCCCGGTCCTTCTTCTGGTTCCCTTCTTCTTTTTTCAGTCTGCTTCTTGTTTTCGGTGGGGCCATCCGGTGATGTAAATGGGTGACGTCACATGGCATCAGAAGGGGCGGGGTTACTTGGTTACATCACAGGTGGCCCTGTCCCTTCTTATAAAAGAAATGTCAAACTGAAGACCACCCATTCTGGGAGTTGCCTTTGGATGGCATGGCTGCAGCAGCGGGAGAGGCAGCCGTAAAAAAAGAAGAAGACAATAAGAGGAAGGAAGAAGCCCAAAAGAAGAAGCAGAAGACCAGAAGGAGCGGGGCAGGAGAAGATGGAGGAAGACCGGAGGAAGAAAGAAGAAAGGAAGAAAAGAGCTATTTTACACAATAAAGGACTTGTCAAAAACAGCCTCATGTTTTGGACCACTACACTCCTTTATTGGTGAATGGGTAGGAGTACAATGTACCCCATACCCGTTCACATGGGGGGGTCAGGATCTGGGGGCCTGCTTATTAAAGGGGGTTTCCAGATTCCAATAAGCCCTCCCGCCCACAGACCCCCACAACCACTGGCCAAGGTTGTGGGGATGAGGCCCTTCTCCCCATCAACATGGGGACAAGGTGCTTTGGGGCCCCAAAGCACCCTCCCCATGTTGAGGGCATGTGGCCTGGTACAGTTTGGAGGGGGGCTGCGTGCTCAGATAAGTGTCTGGTTTGGATTTTGGGGGGACCCAACACCATTTTTTAAAAAAAATTGGCGCAGGGTTCCCCTTAAAATCCATGCCAGACCTGAAGGGTCTGGTACAGACTTTGGGGGGACCCCTATGCCATTTTTTTAAAAAAATTGTCGCAGGGTTTCCCTTCAAAATGCCCAAATTGGTCCCAGTTAGCCATTTTCCCTCCCCAGTGCCATGTGACTCGTTAGTGTTACAAGGTCTCAGGTGTGAATGGGGAGCAGGGGTGTTAAATTTGGTGTTATCGCAGTCACTCTCTCATACTGGTCACTGCAATTTTAACATGGCACCTCATGGCAAAGAACTCTCAGAGGATCTGGAAAAAATAATTGTTGTTCTACATAAAGATGGCCTAGGCTATAAGAAGATTGCCAAGACCCTGAAACTGAGCTGCAGCACGGTGGCCAAGACCATACAGCGGTTTAACAGGACAGGTTCCACTCAGAACAGGCCTCACCATGGTCGACCAAAGAAGTTGAGTGCACATGCTCAGCGTCATATCTAGAGGTTGTCTTTGGGAAATAGACGTATGAGTGCTGCCAGCATTGCTGCAGAGGTTGAAGGGGTGGGGGGTCAGCCTCTCAGTGCTCAGACCATTCACTGCACACTGCATCAAATTGGTCTGCATGGCTGTTGCCCCAGAAGGAAGCCTCTTCTAAAGATGATGCACAAGAAAGCCTGCAAATTTGCTGAAGACAAGCAGACTAAGGACATGGATTACTGTAACCATGTCCTGTGGTTTGATGACACCAAGATAAACACATTTGGTTCAGATGGTGTCAAGCATGTGTGGCGGCAACCAGGTGAGGAGTACAAAGATAAGTGTGCCTTGACTACAGTCAAGCATGGTGGTGGGAGTTTCATGGTCTGGGGCTGCATGAGTGCTGCTGGCACTGGCGAGCTACAGTTCATTGAGGGAACCATGAATGCCAACATGTACTGTGACATACGGAAGCAGAGCATGATCCCCTCCCCTTCGGAGACTGGGCCGCAGGGCAGTATTCCAACATGATAACGACCCCAAACACAGCTCCAAGATGTCCACTGCCTTGCTAAAGAGGGTAAAGGTGATGGGCTGGCCAAGCATGTCTACAGACCTAAACCTTATTGAGCATCTGTGGAGCATCCTCAAAGGGAAGGTGGAGGAGCTCAAGTTCTCTAACATCCACCAGCTCCGTGATGTCGTCATGGAGGAGTGGAAGAGGACCCCAGTGGCAACCTGTGAAGCTTTGTGGAACTCAATGCCCAAGGGGGTTAAGGCAGTGTTGGAAAATAATGGTGGTCACACAAAATATTAACACTTTGAGACCAATTTGGACATCTTCACTTAAGGGTGTACTCACTTTTGTTACCAGCGGTTTAGACATGGATTAATGGCTGTGTGTTGAGTTATTTTGAGTGGACAGCACATTTATGCTGTTATACAAGCTGTACACTCACTAATTTACATTGTAGCAAAGTGTCATTTTATCAGTGTTGTCACATGAAAAGATGTAATATTTGCAAAAATGTGAGGGGTGTACTCATTTTTGTGAGATACTGTATATTTGCGGGAACCGGCAATACATTACAGCCGCGAGTGATTTTAAATGACAATTTTTCCTTTACAAATATCATTTTGTGGTGGCACTGTTCTAAACATCACAGAGATGCACCCTTTTACAGGCAAATTAAGGGGACCCCCAGGCACGATATTTAAAGGAATATTTCATTTTTTTTCACTTTAAGCATTATTAAAACCACTGCTCCTGAAAAAATAATCGATTTAAACACTTTTTTTTCTATTGATACATGTCCCCTAGGGCAGGACCCGGGTCCCCATACACTTTTTAGGGCAACAAACTTGCAGGTTCGAATCCAATTGACGGCCAGTGTTCGGCATATGTGATTTGAGAGGCATGTTCCCAGGCAAATATGGCTTTGTCCTGTTTGCATTTCCTCCCAGTTTGTGAGAGTTGAAGTCTTAATTGCCTTTAATTGGGAGGTATTTTGAGGCACTGCTCGAGTAGATTTTGGAGTTATAGTAAATTAGCCCCAGTATCTCACAAAAGTGAGTACACCCCTCACATTTTGTAATTCATTATATATTATATCTTTTCATGTGAACACACTTCCTACCCCATAGCCAAACAGGAAGTTAGAGAAATCCCTGTAAATTAAGGGAATTCCTTGGGGACCACAAGGTCAACCTGAACTAGTGGCCCCAATGAAAGATTTCCCCTCTATTACTTTTCTGGAAACAACCCAAAATGTGGGGTTTTTTTTACTTTCACTTTCAATGATAATGGTAAACAGGACAAATAGAGGGGGTGAATCTCCTTAACAGGGTCATAGACAGCAATAATTACCCAGCTAGCGTTCTAATCCCTCTCCACTCTATCCATAACTAAAAAATACGTTTTGCCTTTAGTTATATTTTAAGATCACGTGACGGTTGAAGAAGATGGTGTGGTCTTTATTTCTAAATGTATACAACTATAGAAAATTCTAGAAAATTATTTCTGAGATTACTTAGGCATAACATTGTTTTACTTGGTTATTCTGCAATTAACATTTTAGTACAAGTATTATACATTTAAAGTGATATAAGGGCTTGTTTACACTTGCTTCATAACAGGGCGTCAGACACGCATTGTTAAAGCTCTCTTAATGCCAGTCAAAGCTAAAATGGTTAGCTTACAGTCCTGTTTACACCTTGCTTTGACTTTGCTTCGTTTCAGCTTTGCGTAAATAATGATATCCCATGTAGCTTTAGCCAGAAGTCTATGACAAAGCTTGTTTGAAGCTCACTTGAAGCACTTGCGGCCTTCCAGAGGCTGTAATTCAGCTTTAGCTTCGCTTTGTTTCGGAGAAATTGCAGGTGTGAGATATTAACAAACACAAAGGGCATCGGCCAAGCTTCAAAAGAGCCTCATTGAAGCAACACTGAAGCCTCATTGCAGCACCACCGAAGCCTCATCAAAGCACCACGAAGCCTCAAAAACACATCATAAAAACTTGTTGAAGCAGTGGGGGCTTTAATGTGCGTTGAAGCCAAAGCAAGTGTAAACAATCCCTTAAAGTTTTTTTCTTAGCCACTTTTTTTTTACACTTGGTGTTTACACGTTAAAATCAGGTTTTACTGCTAGGAAATTAATTAGAACCCCCAAACATTATATATTTTTTTCAGACACTCTAGAGAATAAAATGACGGTCATTGCAATACTTTATGTCACACCGTATTTGCGCAGTGGTCTAACAAATGTAATTTTTTTGGAAAATATACACTGTTTTAAATTAAAAAATAAAAAAAACAGTAAAGTTAGCCCAATTTTTTTATACTGTGAAAAATAATGTTACGCTAAGTAAATTGATACCCAACCTGTCATGCTACAAAATTGTGCCCACTCGTGGAACAAAGAGTGGGCACAATTTTGCCATAACAACGAAATTCAATGTCAAAGTACCGATGTAAAACAATGGCAGGTGGTCTGGAAGTGGTTAAATAACAAATATCTCATACTTACCTGCTCAGGCGCCCCTGGCTCCTCCTCTTCTCCAAGTGCCCCCATAGCAAGCAGCTTGCTATGGAAGCACTTGTGCATGCCTGCTCCTGAGCTGCACTCTGTGTGTCCAGAAGACACAGAGAACGGGGCTTGGCGCCGCCCTCGCTCCCTCCTCACTGGTGGTGGCCAATGGCTTCCACTGCTGTCTCTCAGCCAATGAGGAGGCAGAGACCTGGGACAGCAGCAGCTCTCATGCACAACACTGGATTGAGATTGGGCTCAGGTAAGTACTAGGGGGAGCTGCCTACTGATGGTTATTTACCTTCATGCATGAAGAATGCATGAAGGTAAAAAAACCTTCAACCCGAATGACGGCTTATTTTGCTGGGAGGGCGTACATGGACATCCTCCTGTGATCGCGCTTAACCAGCTTGTGTTGAAATCCGTGATCATCTGTCATTGGACTCAGCAGATCACAGTTCGGGGTAAAGGGCCAATAACAGTGGACCTTTAATATTTGATCAGCTGTGTCCAATGACAGTTGGTCATGGATTTTAAAGCAAGCTGGTTATCGACTTTTCTTTCCTCACGCTGATAGCGTTAGAAGAGAAAAAGAGAGCTGATAACCGGCTTTTGTTAAAGGGACATCGACACTGATAATCAGGGCACTGATTATTAGTGTCCTGATTATCAGTGCAGTCCCAACAGTATCCACCAATGCTGTCAATCAGTGCCCACCAGTGCTGCCAACCAGTGCTCACCAGTGTTGCCAATCAGTGCTGCCGATCCGTGCCCATCAGTGCCTCCTCATCAGTGTCACCTATCAGTGCCTCCTCATCAGTGCCCAACAGTGCTACCTCATCAGTGCCACCTATCAGTGCCCATTAGTGCCGCCTCATTAGGGCCCATCAGTGAGCCCATCAGTGCCAAACAGTGCATTCTCATCAGCACACATCAGTGAAGGAGAAAAATTACCCATTTGCAAAATTTTATAACAAACTATGAAAAATTTTAATTTATTTTCAATATTTTCGGTCTTTGTTTCATTTGTTTAGCAAAAAATGAAAAACCCAGTGGTGATTAATTGCCACCAAAAGAAGCTTTATTTATGTGAAAAAAATTGTATAAATGTAATTTGGGTACAGTGTTGCAATTGTCATTCAAAGTGTGACAGTGCTGAAAGCTGAAATTTGGCCTGGTCAGGAAGGGGATGAAAGTGCCCACTAGGCAAATGGTTAAAGTCGAACTACACGTAGTCATAAAAATATCATATCTTTACTGTGTTAATTTAATTTCAAAAGTAATTTTCAAAGTTACATTAAAATAATACCTGGTGACCATGTAATACTAATGTTTGTTCAGGGTCCTCTTATCAACTATCTTACGTTTGTCCTCCTGTGGTGGAACCCTGTCACACAGATTTTCAATGGAGACTGTACACTGCCATGCAGACGCCCATTGTAAGGGCATGTTAATCCATTGTCACTAACAGTAAACCTGGCCCAACAAATGACATGCAGCCAATGATTGAGTGCACACATGACAAAATGTGGCTTAAGAGAGGCTGAAGGATATCATCAGTGATAAAACAGTACCCTGTGAAAGAAAAAAAACATGCAATTGTTTATGATGAACAGTGTTTTAGCAAACTGAATATGATTCAACTAGTGTTTATATCTACATTAATCTCAATGCCAACCAAATTTTTTTTCTTAGTTTTAGAAATACTTTTCTGTGCCTCTGACAGCCTATGACACATAGACAATAAGTACGGGGAACCCTAGACCCTTGGAAAGAATGTCACAGACAGTTAGTCCTCATACACACGGACGTTTTTTGATGCCGGCGTTTTCTGGCGTTTTTTGCAGCTCTCCATGTTAGTCAATGGTCCCATAAAAACGTCAGCGTTTTTGAGCTGTAGATGACGTCGGCGTTAGTGAGCTGAAATTAGAACCCACAGCCATCGCGTTCTGAGGCTGTAACATTTTTGGCATTTTTTGACGCCGACGCCACAATATGCCAACAAACGCCACCTAATATTATACTGGCGTTTTCCGGCGTTTTTAGACGCCGATGTTTCTAGGTTGAAAAATAGCAGAGGGATGATTTTTTTTAAAAAACGCCTGTTGACGCCGACGCTCACTAACGCTCAAAAACGCCGATGCATAACGCTGAAAAACGCCGACTTTTTTTCCTTGACATTTTCGGTCTCGAGTTGGGGCTTTAACAGTACACAATAAACTGCCAGAGAATAGGTTTAGGTTACCAAAAACTGCAAGTTTGGCAGGTTAAGTGGCAGTAAGAAAGGCACAGCTAAAAGGGCAAAAACAAGGTTTTTATATTTCATTGAGCAGGTAAAATGATAGTTCCTCAGTGTTTGACATCAACTGTGAAACATGGAGTGTGTTGATCCGGAGCTTTCTTGGCATTGTGGACCACAAAACCTCCCAATGCCTCTTGCAACACCATGCAATACCTGTTGATCTAAGTTCAACTGGGCAGTGGTTCATCCTACACAAGTATATGAACAAAAAAATGCTTCAGGCTATGCCAGAACTACCCTAGAGGAAAAGTAAAATATTTAAATCATGGAATGGACAGTACAGTTACCAGACTAAAACCCCATCAATACATGTTTGGATTGAATTGGCTAGAATAGTGACAGCAAAGCAACCTGTAGGCAGGCGCAGTCTGCTGTTTCCAATGCAGGTGGTGCTCAACCACTGCACCAATGCAGAGAGAGAGGAAATCATGGAGAACATGGTTCCTCTATGCTTTCCTGAGCCACTGGGAGAGTGATCTAATTGGATGCTGGCTGCCCATGTGACTCTGGTGGCCCTCTAAGGTGTGGCAGAGTCTATTTAAGACCCTGACCCCTGGGTTTGGCATACTTTGAGTAGATTAGTAATGAGTAGATTAGGGAAAGGTACCATGTCTTCGAGGGACTGTATTAGCGTTAGGGAAAGGTTTCTGATGAGAAAGGAATGCGTAGGCTCGCATCGCTCTGGATACCTAACTGGTTGGACACAAGATGGCCAGGTCACATTCTGTCGCCTCCCAACAGATGCTGTCGGCTTGGCTGGAACCTACTTCTTCACGTTATTGGAACTGTGAGTGTGCCCGCCTAAGTAACTGTCCCACAGGGTTTGTTGTGAACTGTTGCAACATTACTTCAATACAAACTTTTTTATGCACCTGTGTGAATTATTGCACCACGTTGTACCCTACCTACAAACCTACAAGTGCAGCATGTTTGCTGTAACCTCTGTAACAGTTATTGGCATTTCCAAAAAATATTTTATTTCTATTGTAAACGTGCACGTGTGTGTCTGGCTGTTATATACATGGCCGTTTTGTTCTTAAATATTATTTAATGGTTTCTGGATTAGTGTTTCAATATCAACAAATCGTATTTTACAGTTCAAAACGTTTTTTTTTGCAGAGAGTGAAGCAATACAATATGATATTTAAATGTACTAAAAGGACATTGCAACCCCCCCCCCCCCCCAAAAAAAAAAAATATTGCAGCTTACAAATCCTTAGATGCAGTAGCTGCATTAGTTTTCTTTTTTTAGGCTTTTTCCCTTAATTTTAACCTTGTGATCTGGCCAGTAACATACTTCCTGTCTTAGGAACTCACTCCTCCATTCTATCTATACAATAAATATCCCCTCTTCGGCTCTGAGTCATGAGCTGAGCAGTGGTATAATTATGACTACAGATGGTCATGTTTTCTTTACCCGCCATTTTTGAACACTTATGGTCATGTTTCTTGATGATCTTCTTGAATACTTTAGAAATATACACAACCAATAGCATTGAATTTTATAGCACTGTCCAAAAAAGGCTTTTGCTATCTAGCAAGGTCATCAGACACTGCCAACAGAAGTATAATGAAATTTAATGAATGATTCTGTAGCCTTACATGACCTATCTGACCTCATTTATGTCCCAGTAGTTTTACTGTTAATGAAGTTTCAATCAAATTACAGTTTACCTTATGAGCCAGCTTAGTGCCTCTCGTGTTACGAATTAAACAAGCTGGTGGTTGAACAGAAATTGATTTGACATTTTAATCTTCTCACATATATTTCACAGGAGCCTCAAAACACCAGCCAACTTTCACTATTTCTTGGCTTGTAGTTGCCTACTTGATCCTATTAAAATAGTACATTCTGATATTTAATTTATGTTAGCGTCCTCTGTTTGGAAAATGTCATGTCAGCAGTTTCAAAGACTGCTAGAAAGAAAAAATGTATTGAAAGGAGAGTTATCAAGAATGAGCTTCGATTCGATGCAGCATCAGTGATTATCTTTATTACAAATGAACCAGAGTAAAATATAAATTAAATTTCTAGATTTCAGGACTTCTGAGCACCTATATATATATCAATGCCTCTAGGGCCTGTATTAGTTAGTGTCTTATCTTACAACTAAAATACCAGGCATCACCATGCCCTACTCTTGGGATTTTCTGCTTCAAAGTGTCCGAATTTTTGTTAATCATGCTAACATGTGTCTGATAGGGAAATTGCATATTACATATTTCCTTAGTTAAAGTTGTCTAGTGGTCTCACAATTATCTAAATCTGGTCAATGAGCCATATAAGGACATATGTATGGCTTTACCTTAACTGACTTAAGGATTAAGGAATGCAGGATGACCAGCCCACTATCCCCCTTAAAAGGTAATATCACTGTCCAAACAACTTTGATTGGTCATTTACTCATATACTAGCCTGTATCTACCACAGCCCAAACTGGAATAAACTATTCTCATCTTCAGAGTAGTTATGCATGCGTCTGTGATCACCTGTATGCCACAATGCCTACGTAGATGGGACTCCATGGCAGAAACAGCATCTTCAGTTATGTATTATTGTTAAATTTTCTAATATTTTCTCTATCTGTATCTGTTGTTACTTTTAATAAATGTTATACTTCAAAGTATTTATGTGATTTCTCTTTGCACATATCGAATAAAACCCCAAAACCATGATGGAACAAGTGAGGAGGAAAGGGGGAGTGTTCTATAAATGGAGTATGAATGTAGATTGCGGGTATTGGGTCTCTGTTTGAGAGATTGGGTCAATGGATTGACCAATATCTCCAACCTTTGGTTATGAGACTGCCGGGCTATATTAAGGATACCTCGACAGGTTTAGTACACATACAAGATGTGAAATAGAAGAGTAATTACCAATGGTTGACCATGGATGTCAAGTCTTTGTACTTGTGTATCCCCCATAGTCTTGTTATTAAGGCTCTTAGGTTTCAGCTTATGCATTACAGCACACATAGCATAGATCTGAGAGAATTTTTAGTTATGGCGGTGCATTTTCTCTTAACACATAACTATTATATCTTTGACCAGACATACTATTTGTAATACAGGGGTGCATCCATGGGTGCTAAATTCTCGCTCTCCCTGGCGAACCTGTACATGGGTTGGTGGGAGGAAAGTTTTCTCTTCTCCCGTGCCAACCCATGTGCAGGTTCTATCCAGTGGTACGGGCACTACATAGATGACTTGCTGTTGATTTGGGACAGTTCAACCATGGGCTATATGTCCTTCATTTCTTTTTGCCAATGACAATTCTCTAAATTTAGAGTTCAGGTTTGATTGCCATCTAGAGACTTTCAATTTTCCCCCTTGGTGGGGGACAGTGCCCGCGGCACTGTTAATACCCACACTTATCGCAAGGAATGTGCCTGTAATTCTTTACTATTGGCCTCTAATTGCTCTGACATACAATATGTGATCTATACCAATAGGAGAATTTGTCAGGGCCAAGCAAAACTGTTCCACTGAAGAAGGGTTTGTCAAAGAGTGTAATATTATCACTTCCAGATTAAAAGAATATCAATATGGCAAATAGAACATTGATAGAGCAGTTTGTCTGGCTTCTGATAAAGATAGGTCTGTTCTCTTAGATTGTGCTGCACGCAGTCATCAGAAAAAAGGCAAGAGCAATCATTTTTTAACATCCAGTGATAAACATCCTATAAAGTTTGTAACTGCCTATACACATGAGTTCAGTTCTGTCAAGATCATTATAACTAAATGTAGCACACTCTAGTGCTAGAAGTGTAAATATTTTTTTCTAGTACAGGTAAATTTATGCAGGCTTAGCTGGCAGCCAAGCCTGTCTGTTTTTTTCATGGTTGGACAGAGATCCAGGGAGAGCTGGATGACTCACAGGCAGCATCACTGAGACCTCCCCCCTATTAATAGAATGTACTGGAACCTTCTAGAAAAATGGGAGGGGAAGTAAGGTGGAACTGCCTGGAGTATTCTGAGGGCCCTGACCAATCCTCAACTTGGATTGGCAGGGGGCAGGCCCCCTCAAATACTCTGGGTCAGCCCAGCTGGGGAGGAGAGTTTGAGCGGAAGCTGGAGATGGAGTGTTAGGCTGTCATGGCCTTTGAGAGAGCTCCCCAGTCTAGTGGGGTGACCTTGGGCCTGGGCTTGGTTGCGGACAGGACCTTCCCAAAACCACGGAGGTGGTCAAATCCCATGCCAAATCAGAGCCTATTGCCGGCAAAACCACGTCCGAATCGGTGCGACGCCAACTTTGCGGCGCTGCACCAATTCCCAAAAGTAGTTCCTGCACTACTTTTGGCGACTTCAGGGGCGATTTCAATAGACATCTGTGCATGAACCCGCACAGGTGTCTCTCAAATCGCCCCCGAAATTGGACTGAAATGCAGGTTTGAAATTGTGCGAGTTCACCTGCATTCAGTGTGAACCTAGGGTTATTGTCAAAGCTTAATTTAACAAGCTGAAATTAGTAGCTGATTGGCTACCATGCACAACTGCACCAGATTTTGCACTTTCCACTCTTAGTAAATTAACCTCAAAGTGTCAATATGTCAAAAAGTGAGAACTTTCATGCTCGGTTCACACCTAGGCGATCCGACTTCGGGGGCGACTTTGCTAGGCAATTTGAAGGCGACTTCAGCTCGACTTCGGATGACTTACAATGCGACCCCATGCCAGGCAACTTTGCCTGTGGCCAATCAGAGAACGGAGGGAGGGGGTTGCCTTCAAAAATTCTTTTCTTTTAAACTGTAAAGTCCCTTCAATATAGATGGGGACTTGATCAGACTTGGACACGATTTCCATTGAATTCTATGGGCACAAGTCGGATAGAAGTCATCTTGAAGTAGTACAGGAACCTTTTCTGAAGTCACCTTGAAGTTGGAGTGACTTCAGTAGTGTATATTAAGAAGGGGCCCATTCATTTCAATGGGATTTTGGATGTCAAGCAACTTGAGGCGACTTCGGGCGACGCAAGTCGCCTGGGTGTGAACCGAGCTTAAATATCCAGCAAAAACAGTGCTCAAACCCTTAAATGAAACAATGTTGCAAAACATATAAAAAAATTGCAAACTAAAGTGCAAAAAAAAATAAACAATGTTGTCACTCGTGCTTCACCAGAAATTAAATAACATCAAAAGTCCCATCCACACTATTTGTGTGATTAAAATAATAAAAAGATGGTGGAAAAAATGGAATTTTAATAAAATCCAAAAGCAGGTTTAGTTGAATGTAATTCCATGAAACGCCAGGTAAATCTTCAGATCATGGTGACTTTAATCCCTTCGCCCATTATTTGGAATCTCACTCACCAGACATATTTGCCTATAATACCACCAGGGAGACATGGCAAATTTATTCTGCAGCTGGACAATGACCCCAAACACACAGCCACTGTCATTAAGAACTATCTTCAGTGTAAAGAAGAACAAGGAGTCCTGGAAGTGATGGTTTGGCCCCCACAGGGCCCTGATCTCAACATTATCGAGTCTGTCTAGGATTACACGAAGAGACAGAAGGATTTGAGATAGTGTACATCCACAGAAGATCTGTGGTTAGTTCTCGAAGATGTTTGGAACAACCTACCTGCTGAGTTCCTTCAAAAGTTGTGTGCAAGTGTACCTAGAAGAATTGAAGAACTGATGTTGTTTTGAAGGCCAAAGGGTGTTCATACCAAATATTGATTTGACTTAGATTTCTCCTCTGTTCATTTATTTTCCCTTTTGTTAATTGATAAAATAATCTATTAATACTTCTATTTCTGCAAGTATTCTTAATTTACATATTCCTTTAAATGTAATAACAATTATGTAGGACCTGCTTGACTGTATACACACTGAATAGATGCAAAGGTAGGTCCTTATTTTACACAGTTCTATAAATCTAAAGAAGATTGAGCAAAAATTGCACAGTTAGATTGTTATGTGTATGGTAAGCTCAACGCAGAACTAAACTGCATCTGAGCACCACAAACTGAAAATACATTTAATTCATTTTTATATTCAAAGCAAACTCATCCACCCATCCATGTCTACATGCTTTATTTTGCTGATAAATTCTGACTGTGACCACCTTGAGTAAGGGCAGATGATTCATGTAGTCTTTACATCCTGGAATCCATCTGCCCTTAGCTTGGGCATGCAGGCAGGAGGGTGTGTTTAGCTGAGAAAGTCCCTCCTCTCTTCCTGAAGACTCCTGGAATGTATGGAATTTTGCCTAGGCCTGGAAACCAGGAATTAACTAAAGAAATGTAAAAAAAAAAGTTTAAAAGAAGTAAATATGATATACTTCCCAATCTATTTACTAATGCTAGCAGCATAAGGCTTACAAATAGTCAATGTTGATTGAGAGAGTAAAGTTCCACTTTAACATTGTGATTTGATCAACAACGTTGGCGAGGTTACACTGATCCATAGTTTTGTGTCTGAAAAGTCAGTTGAACTTGCTGTGTGATTGGCCTGACAGATATACATTGGAGGGCCGCTTTTACCAGGTAGAGAAGTGTAGATTATTCCATTACTGAAATGACTTAATTCAACCAAGAACATTTCACACTGATGTACCATTTAAATTAAATGAAAAGTGGGTTAATGTATTTTCTGGAAAGAAAGTTTGTTCATATGCTACATATATTTGCATCCAATTAATAATTTAAAAATGTTGTGCAACTTGAGCTTGATAGGTGTTCATTAAATCTTCCTCAGTGGTGATACAGAAGCTTTTATCAAAAACCAGAACGTCTATGTATATCGTACAAACAGGAGAAAAAGCAAACACCCTTGTTAAAAATAAATCCCTACCTCAATGTGTTCAATCCTGATACTACTGTGTTTTTTTACTACACATCAGTGGATTACATTTGAGCTATGCCAAAGATGATAAATCAGTGCATTCTGCAATAAGCTGTGCTGTTTATTTTAAAGAACACTCATCTGAATTAATTCAAGTATTCATCACTTCAATTGAAAAGCTGGATGTGGGAAAACAAAATTGGCCCATTACTTTGCGCTATAAGTGAGGCAAAGTAAAATAGATGTGTTTAATTTATAGCTAAGGCAATTAAACTGAAGTGACAAGCAATTTAATGTAAAATAAATTTTGTTTAAGGGAATTATACCAAAGGGATGTAACAAGGGAAACAGTCTGAGCAGGGGAGAAGTGAAACCAATCTAGGCTGGTCCCAGCGTAGCATGACGTTAAACAAACAAGACACCATGTTCTGTGGGGAGCGTCCATTTTCATTTGTGAGCTATGCAAGGAGACATAAATCATGTTTCATGCACTTCCCTATCAAAGCACTGTAGCACAGCCAATAATGCAAGGAGCTATAAGACCATGACAATGTCAGCGACACCTGAGGAGGTAATGATTGCAATTTTCAAGAAGATAATGAAAATGGAAATATGTACAATAAAATGTCTGCTTCAGCAAAATAAATATTACAATAATTACACAGTGTGTCCTCTGAGCGCTAATAACTTATGGGACACATAAACTGAAAAGCAATTGGCAGAGAGAGAACATTGCTGCACCAACAGAAGCAGTTTCCTTTCTTTTATGAAGCCCTGATGTTTGGAGAAAACATTTACTGCCTGTGGGAGTGATAAGGAATTTTGAAATACGCTTGTGATTTTAACGAATAAAGCTTAGCAGGAGAAAAAAACAAACAAACAAAAAAAAAATCAATCAAGCATTTTTATTTGCTTACGCTACATTTGTGCATAAAGCAAAGATTGTGTATAAATTAAGCTAAAAAAAATCCATGTCTTAAGGTACTTGTAGATACAAGATCATTTTGCCTATGGGTGGCACAATGGCTAAGTGGTTAGCGTGCCCACCTAACAGCACTGGGGTCATTGGTTCAAATCCCAACTACAACACTACCTGCCTGGAGTTTGCATGTTCTCCCTGTGCCTGCCTGGGTTTCTTCCAAGTATTCTAGTTTCCTTCCACACGCCAAAGACATACTGGTAGGTTAATTTGATCCTATCTAAATTGGCCCTAGTGTATGAATCTGAGTTAAGGTCCTTAGACTGTAAGCTCCTTGAGGGTAGGGACTGATGTACAATATATGCGTAAATTGATGACGCTATATAAATACCTGTAATAAAATAAATAAGTAATAATGGTTGGATCATAAACTATGGAAGACCTATTGAACATTTCCTGACTAATCTCAAGAAGGGGTTGTAATCCTGCACATTTTTGTTGACTAAAATGTGGTCCTGCTGCATTAGAAAATATTTTGTTGCTTGTAGCACAAAAGTTATATTCCAGAAAGGCTTAGGTAAAGAGTCATCTTTGAAATAATACGTTGTAAGGTCTCCTCTTCCCCTCTGTTGATCTAGTTATACTCATAAATTCTAGAGATCTCACAAAACCAAGTGTAAAATGCTAGTAGAAAAAGCTAGATATAGTAACAGTACATTAACTATTTTCACTGTTGTAACTTTTTTGATTGCACCATTTTATATCTCGAAAAAAAACCAGGGAAAACAGTGAGTGGAAATCTAGCATTACTGCAGAAAAAGCCTTAATGCTTCATGATATTCAGAAATATGAATGGTTTCTGTATAGCTATGAATAAAGACAAATTTAAAATGGACAGTAGTGTTGTCCAAATGTGTAAGGATTATCTAAATGTGAACATGTAGCCTGGCTATGGACAAATGTATTTTATACCAAGTTCCTCTGGCCTTTGTAGCTGCAGGCACTGTGGTGCATTCCTAAAACTATACAAAAAGCCCCATAGAATTTTTAAGATAAGCGGGGGCGCATGCGCGAAGCCGATGCGAGCGGACGTGCTAGCATAAGGCTCCGGTCCTGAGCGGACTTCTCCAGCGGACAAACAGCCAGCAAGTCCTCAATACTCCCTCACCGAGCGCAGCCCACGCTAGCGGAACACCAGGGGCTCACATCCATGGTCCCGATAGGAGCCAAGCCGAAGGTGAAGTCCCGGAATATCCGAGACGCCCTAACGAGGCCTACCATAAAGATGGCGGCGACATCAGCCCTGCAGGCCGGAACACCGTGCTCGCCTAGAGCAACCCAGAAACCGCACCGCTCTCAATCATCACGCCAGGGTGAGTCCGATATTGACGATTGGGACACACAGACTGAGCCACAAGCAGACATCTTTACTAAATTTGAAGCAATGCTACATAAGGCCTTAAAGCAGACCTCTGATCGTATCACCGACCA